>PISX010000400.1:0-133537 GCA_004024625.1 Mellivora capensis
GAGAAGCAGACTCCCCGTGGAGCTGGGAGCCCGATGCGGGACTCGATCCCGGGTCTCCGGGATCATGACCTGAGCCGAAGGCAGTCGTCCAACCAACTGAGCCACCCAGGCGTCCCAGAAAATCTAATTTTCAAATATAAAGTTGTATTGCATAATTACAGTCCAATGTTTGGTTTGGAAACTATGGTCACCGTGAATTGGGAGATAGACATTCCTTTACTTTCTGGCACATGTGGATTGAGCAGGCACTTTGATTCCACCAATGGAGTGGGGTTTGTTTTCTTCAGAAAGATCTCAGGGCTCCCACTGTTGTTGCCCTTTAGGAAGAGATTTAAAGATCATTTTCCCAATACCAACAAATTGTTTAATCTCAAATCAAATAAATGTTTTCAGCTTTGGCTTTAGTTGAGAAACTGGTTAAGGAATCTTGTAGCTGCACTTTCTTCAACTATAACATGCATAGAGAAAAAGCATAGCCTTCAAGCTCTGATCTACAAAGAGTTAATATCTTAAGAGCTAAACAGAACTGTATTAATTCCTCTCTTAATGAGCCAGGAAGACAAGAGGATTCTAGAGGACCAGAGGACACCAGAACAGTCAGAAAAGAATTAGAGTGAGCTCTCTGGAGGAAGCAAGAACTGTAAGTTTATATGTAACACACATAGTCCCCCATTTCTTTCCCCTGGGTATTTTTGGGGAGAGTAAAATAAGTTTATTTTGTATAAACTTATTATGCCTGCCTCCCTGGCATCCAGATACCACATCACTAGGTCTTCTTTAATCCTGTCACCCTCTTAACTCCATTCCATATTTCACTAGTTGGCAAGTCTTTTCATGCTCCTTCCTCAGTGTCTGTGATCCATCCCACTTTTCCATCTCCTGTCACCATCCTTCCTAGTCCAAGGCCATTGCCTGAACCATAGTAATATCCTTACATTCCTTCTTTCTGCCGGTCTCTCTAACTCACTAATGCCAGATCAATCTTCGTAAAGCTCTCCTGCAGCTCTGATTCTATTGCTCTTGTGCTCAAAATTTGTAATCACTGCCAATTATCTGCAGAATTAATAAAACTCCTCTGACGTATATGCAAGGTCTTCCAAAATATGTCTCCTTTCACTTAAATTCCCACAGCTTTCTTTCTCATATCAGCGTGCCTACCTGCTACTGTCCGAGACCACCTGCTCCTTGCAAACCCATGACTCCATTTAAAAAGCCTTTCCTGTGGAACACTCTATCTCCACCTGCCACAATCCCTGCCAGACTCTAGCAGTGCCCCCTCCATTAAGCTTTATCTGGTCCTTCAAGTGAATGTGAATCTTCCTTGACACTCTTATTTTGCTTTGTTCTTCTCTGATTGACTTTTTGTATATTTACCTTACGGTGAAGGATGTGCTCTTCTTATTTCCCCTCTTAATTATTCACCTCCTAAGAGCAAGGGCTCTATTTTTCTTCCTGTAGCAACTACACAAAATGAGTACACAGTAATACTTGTCAAATTTAGTTCAATCCAAATTCCAGGAATTCCTGTCATCTTTTCTGAGCATTCATACAACTGATGCTGCAATTACAGAGCCTGCACTTTTTTTCCAAAGCCTTTCTTTATCTCTGCTCCAAGTTTCTTTCTCATTTGCAGATTTAAATTATTTGACAGAGAGATCACAAGTACACAGAGAGGCAGGCAGAGAGAGACAGAGGGAAGCAGGCTCCCCGCTGAGCGGAGAGCCCGATGTGGTACTCGATCCCAGGACCCTGAGATCATGACCTGAGCCGAAGGCAGAGGCTTAACCTACTGAGCCACCCAGGCGCCCTGCACCTATCACTATTAAAGGTTATTTTTTGTTCTCCCTCATGCTACCTTTGCCCCAGTGCACCACAGTTCTGAATATCACTTCAAGGGAATTATTTTAGTCTTTCATTCCATTGAGTTCAAAACAATTGATGAGCCCTCCTTACTTACATCTACTCTCCAGTCCTTTTCCCAGAGAGATTAAATCTGGCCACTTTGTTGGATTTGGATGTTCCTCTAATCATGCCTCCACTACTGTCTCACCTGGGTTTTCTTTTCTGGTATTCTAAACCTTCCTGTCTTTATTGGAGTTTTTTTGACTTCTGTTTTAGTACCTTTCAGTTGCTCCACACTGCCACACAGCTTTGATGATGTATTTTGGAATGGTGAGAAATGAGGACAGTCTTCTCTGGGCTCAGACAATAAGGAACTACAGGATCTGTTCTGCTGTAGTTCCATTTTTACAAATGGCTACAGGTCCCGAGGACAAGGCCTGTAATGCAATCACCTCTCCTTTTCCTTCATGTTACTTCTCTAAGATAGGAGGCTGGGAAGATCCGATAACTTAGCAAACTTGCAAAAGCTACCTTAAATGTGAGATCTACTTTAAAACAAAATGGTTTCCTTGATTGCTTTCATTCTGTTCTAGCCTTAGGACTTTTTTTTTTTTAAGATTTTATTTATTTGACAGAGAGAGGGATTATAAGCAGAGGGAGTGGGAGAGGGAGAAGCAGGCTCCCTCGCAAGGGGGCAGCCCTGTGCGGAACTCGATCCCAGGACCCTAGGATCACGACCTGAGGCAAAGGCAGATGCTTAACAACTGAGCCACCCAGGCGCCCCTAGCCTCAGGACTTTTGTCTAATATGTGAAAAGACATCCACTTTTGGGTGGTTACTTAGTTTCTTTATTTTTTTATTTTATTAAAAAAATTTTTTTTATTTATTTGACAGATCACAAGTAGGCAGAGAGGCAGGCAGAGAGAGAGAGAGGGAAGCAGGCTCACCACTGAGCAGAGAGCCCAACTCGGGGCTCCATCCCAAGATTCTGAGGTCATGACCCAAGCCAAAGGCAGAGGCTTTAACCCACTGAGCCACCCAGGCACCCCTATTTAGTTTCTTTAAAATAGGTATACTGGGCACCTGGGTGGCTCAGATGGTTAAGCATCTGCCTTCAGCTCAAGTCATGATCTCTAGGCCCTGAGATTGAGGCCCACATTGGGCTCTTGGCTCAGGGGGAAGTCTGTTTCTCCCTCTCCCTCTACTTCTCCCCCTGCTCATGCTCACTCTCTGTATCTCTCTGTCTCAAATGAATAAATAAAACATTTTTAAAAAATAAAATAGGTGTGCTATAAAAATCCATATAGGTCTATTTAAAATTATGTCATTGGAAAGATGTTCTCCACTTATTATGTTTTTTAAAAATGAAACATTATAGAATGGAATATGAATGATCCAATTGAAGTTAAAATATCTGGAAAGTAGATCAGCAAATGGTAATACTCCTTTCCAGCGATAGAATTTCTCTATTACATTTCTCTATTTGTTCAAAGTAAGCTTGTAAATAAGCTTCTTCAGTTGACAAGTCAAGCTAACTTCTGCAGAAAGGGGGTATTTGTTATACAGCACATAGTACTTTCCTATAGAACCTAAGAGCAGGAACAGAGACAGGCCTCAAAAAAGACTAGAATCAAAAAAGCTTTAGGGCTTCTTGACTCATCTCAGCAACTCAGTGTCATTCTCTCTCTTGATTTGTTTATTCATTCATCTATTTATTTACTCAACATATGTCTATTAGGAGCCTTTTATGTTCCAAGAACTGTTTGAGCACTGGTAAATAGAGGTAAACAAAATTAACCAATTTTCTGCCTTCAAAGTTGTTCTATTTTAGTGGGAGAAGACAGAAAATAAACAAATACAAATAAAAATATAGTGTTACAAGGGAAATAAACAGGGCAACATGACAGAGTGTAACTGAGGAAGTACTCACTTTAGTTATGAAGGTCAAGCAAAGTCCTCTTGGCAAATGAAAAGATGCTGAGAGACTGAAGGATGCGATGGAAATGGCCATGTAAAGAACAAGGGAAAAAGCATTCTTGTAAAAGGGCAAGGAGCTTGATGCTTGAGGGAACAAATAGGAGGCTGGTGTCCAGGAGTATAGTTTGCTAGAAGAATAGATGTTCAAGGTGTGGATCTGAGAAATAGGAAGGTCAGATCATGGAGGGCTTTGTCAGCCATGGTAAGGAGTTTGGATGTGATTTGATTTGATTTGATTATTTATTTATTGAGAGAACACATGAGCAGGGTGCGAGGGGCAGAGGAGAGAAGGAGAGAGGGAGAGAGAATCTTAAGCAGACTTCATACCCAGCATGGAGCCCGACATGGGACTTGATCTCACGACACTGAGATCATGACTTGAGCCAAAATCAAGAGTCAGATGCTTCACTGACTGAGCCACCCAGGCACCCCAGATTTTTTTTTTTTTTTAAGATTTTATTTATTTATTTGACACAGAGAGAGAGAGAGCATAAGTAGACAGAAAGTCAGACAGAGAGAGGGGGAAGCAGGCTCCCCGCTGAGCAGAGAGCCCAATGCGGAGCTCGATCCCAGGACCTTGAGACCAAGACCCGAGCTGAAGGCAGAGGCTTAATCCACTGAGTCAAAAAGTTTGCTGCCTGTGTTCTCTTCTAGGATTTTAATGGTTTCCTGTCTCACATTTAGGTTTTTATCCATTTTGACTTTATTTTTATGGTGTAAGAAAGTGGTCCAGTTTCATTCTTCTGCATGTTGCTGTCCAGTTTACCCAACACTATTTGTTGAAGAGACTGTCTTTTTTCCATTGGATATTCTTTCCTGCTTTGTTAAAGATTAGATGACCATGAAGCAACAGTTTTAGAGCTGAAAGACTGGGTACTATAATCCAGAAAAAGAGTGTTGACCAAAGCGTGAGGCGACTTTACAGACAGGATTTCTCCAGTTATTCAGGGTATAGAGCAGAACATGGCCATACCAGAACTTCCAAGCTTATATAATAATTCTGGCCATCCAAAGAGGCTAATTTAACTGTCTCGGTCCCGTTTCCAACCATTTAAGAAAGAGAATCTGATTGGCCCAGCTTGGGTCAGTTGTTTACCCTGGTCCAATGAGCAGTGACTGTGGGTCCTGAATCATAGACTATAAACTGGTTACTGAAGGGTCAGTCCTCGTAAATGAATTGGGGAGGCGGGGGGTCAGAGGATTCTTTCTTAGAGAAAGGGGATGGTCACTGGCTTCCAGGATGGGCTGACACTTAAAAAATGCCCCCAAAGGATGAATTCTATAATCAGAAGAATTGATTTCATTCATTTTATTTTAAAAAAGATTTTATTTATTTATTTGACAGAGAAAGACACAGTGAGAGGGGACACAAGTAGAGGGAGTGGGAGAGGAAGAAGCAGGCTTCCTGCTGAGCAGGGAGCCTGATGCGGGGCTCGATCCTAAGACCCTGGGATCATGATCTGAGCTGAGACAGATGCTTAATAACTGAGCCACCCAGGTACCCCCAGATTGATTTCATATTAAATAAATAAGGTCATTATCACAGAATGCTCAGTCTTAACCTTTTTTTTTTTTTTAAGCAGGCTCCACAGCCAGTATGGGACTTGAACTTGCAACCCTGAGATCAGGAGTCACATGCTCTATGAACTGAGTCAGCCAGGTGCCCAAAATATTTTTTTTCATTTTATTTTAAGTAATCTCTACCCATAATGTGGGGCTTGAACTCATGACCCTGAGATCAAGGGCCACATGCTCTACTGACTGAGCAGGCCAGGTACTGCTTAGTCTTAACTCTTTAGTAAAGAGTGGTCAACACCACCACAAAAAGAATGCTAGTGTGTCATGTACCATCAAGAAAGTGTTGATAGGACACTTGGGTGGCTGAATTGGTCAAGTGACTGCCTTCACCTCAAGTCATGATCCAAGAGTCCCAAGATCGAGTCCCGTTTGGGTTCCCCACTCCATGGGGAGTCTGCTTCTCCCTCTGACCTTCTCCCCTCTCATGCTCTCTCTCTCTCTCTCAAATAAATAAATAAAATCTTTTAAAAAATAAAGTGTTGGATAAATTCACAATACAACTTAAGTACAGCCTGCAGGAGATATCCTAAAGTTGCATGTAATTGACGAACTTGCCTTTATTTCAGTGTCCTCTGGGATCGCCTGTAGCTTGGGAACTAATAGGAAATCACATCTCCTGTGGACAAAACATCAAAGGACCTATTTGAGACATAGACAATTACCTCTGATGGTACCAGTGTCAAAAGGTAAATTGTGCCTAAAGATGGAAGTCTTTAATTTTTTTTCAAGATTTTTTTTTTATTTGACAGAGAGAGGAGACACAGCCAGAGAGGGAACATAACCAGGGAGAGCAGAAGAGGGAGAAGCAGGCTTCCTGCCAAGCAAGGAGCCCGATGCGGGACTTGATCCCAGGGCTCTGGGATCATGACCTAAGCCAAAGGCAGATGCTTAATGACTGAGCCACCCAGGCACCCCTAAAGATGGAAGTCTTTTAAAATCAAAACAATGTTCAGTCTGTCATTGTGGGGCATTTTGCCAGCTTCAGAGTGACTGCTTTGCTCTCAGGTCTTTTCCTTAATCTTCTCAACATTTTATTTATTAATTCTTACAACAAAAGTCTTACTGTGCAAATTTAGAAGGTAAGGGTAAACACCACCACAACAAAAGTGGAGACAAATGAATGGTCCATTCCTCTATTCACATGGTTAGTCCTTCACTCTCACTAAGCAAAGGTGGGAAATTTAAAGCACAGCCCCACAAGAACTGCTTCTACACTTTAAGATATTATTTTAACTTTGTTCCTACTCTCCCACCTCTCAGTCATAGTTACTTGACTTCACTTGGTTTCACTTCTATATAATTTTTTCAAAGGTAAGGCACTTTATGCACTGCCTATGGGTGTAAAAAGACTGAGGTCACTTAGGACAAAAGCTTGACATTATCTAGTAAGTTCAACATGCAGCTTTACTTCTGGGTAAAAAATTTGCAGAAGTTTTTGCATATGTATACCAGGAGACATATACCAGAATGGTCATAGCAGTGTTATTCATAAGACAAAAAATGGGGGAAAAAATGGAAACAATGTAAAATGTCCATAGTTGAGGAAGTTAATGCACATTGATATATATTCATACAATGTAATAACAAATGTATTTTCTTTATAATAAATCTTATTTTCTTTATAAAGTTATAAAGATGGGCACCTGGGTGGCTTAGTCATTGGGGATCTGCCTTCAGTGTGGTTCATGATCCCCATGATCCTGGGATCAAGCCCTGCATCGGGCTCCCTGCTTGGAGCCTGCTTCTCTCTTTCTCCCTCGGCCTGCTGCTCTCACTGCTGTGATCTCTCTCTCTCTGTCAAATAAATATATAAAATGCTTTTTAAATTTTTAAATAAAAATAATAAAGTAATATAAGGCAGTTAGTAGTAATACAACATTTAAGATAATGGTTACCTCTGGGAGAAGAAGGGAATAGTATGGGTGGGAACTTACAGAGGGTTCTTCATGTAGTAGTAACTGTTTCTTAAGCTAGTATGTATGTTTGTGTACACTTTATTATTCTTCTTCAAACTGCCCATATGTT
Organism: Mellivora capensis; assembly: GCA_004024625.1. Lineage (NCBI taxonomy): Eukaryota > Metazoa > Chordata > Mammalia > Carnivora > Mustelidae > Mellivora > Mellivora capensis. Next base: position 7,423 of record PISX010000400.1, read on the forward strand.
TTATTTCCTCATTTATAGTGTGAGCTGTATATACTAACGTTTTTGTAATAATATACATAATATATGCTTATATAATACATTATATTATACATACCAGTTTTATTGGGATATGATTTACATGCCACAAAATTCATTGTTTTAAAGTGTACAATTCAGCAAATTTTACTGTATTCACAGTTTTTTGCATTCATCCTAATTTCAGGACAATTAATTACCCCAAAAAGAATCCCTGTAGCAGTCATTTCCCTTGTCCCCACATTCTGCCCCTGATAATCACTTATCTGCTTTCAGGCTCTATCAATTTGCTTATTCTTTATAAATGACATTCTTCATAAATGAAGTCATATAACCCATGGTTTTTGTAAGTCTGGTTTCTTTCACTTGTCATAATGTTTTCAAAGTTCATCCATGTTGCAGCTTTTATCAATACCTTCATTCCTTTTTTGCTGAATAATACCTCATTGTATGGGCATACCACATTTTGTTTATATATTCATCAGTTGGTAGACATTTGGGTTGTTTTCACGTTGGGGCTATTATGAGTATATGCTATGAATATTTGTGTATAAGTTTTTTGTGTGGACGTGTTTTTATTTCTCTTAGGTATATACCTAAAAGTGAAATTGCTGGGTCATGTAGTAGCTCTATGTTTAACATTTTGGGGAATTGCCAGACTATTTTTAAAGCAGTTGTACCCTTTTATGTTCCTACCAACAATGTATAAGAGTTCTAATTTTTTCATATGCTCAGTTGTTATTGAAGTGATATTTTGTGTGGTTTTAAAAAATTTGTTACTTCTCTTGTGGTTTTGATTTGCACTTCCCTAATGAATAATCACACTGAACATCTTTCATGTCTTTATCAGCCACTTCTATAGCTTCTTTGGAAAAAATCTCTTTAGATCCTTTGTCCATTTTTATTAATTTATTTTTATTTTTATTTTTTTAAAGATTTTATTTATTTATTTGACAGAGATGACAAGTAGGCAGAGAGGCAGGCAGAGAGAGAAAGTGGGGGAAGCAGGCTCCCCGCCGAGCAGAGAGCCCGATGCGGGGCTTGATCCCAGGACCCTGGGATCATGACCTGAGCCAAAGGCAGAGGCTTTCACCCACTGAGCCACCCAGGCACTGCTATTATTATTTTTTTAAAGATTTTATCTATTTGAGAGGAGGGGGAGAGTGAGAGGGAGAAGCAGACTCCCCACTGAGCTGAGAACCTGATGTGGGGCTCTATCCCAGGACCCTGAGATCATGACCTGAGCTGAAGGCAGAGGCTTAACCAGCTGAGCCACCCAGGCACCCCTTTGTCCATTTTTAAATTGTGTTATTTGTTTTTATATTGTTGGTTGTAAGAGTTCTTTATGTATTTTGGATATAAATCTCCTATCAGATACATGATTTGAAAATATTTTTCCCATTCTGTGGGTTGTCTTTTTACTTTCTTGCTTTTTCCCCAAAGATTTTATTTATTTATTTGACAGAGAGAGACACAGTGAGAGAGGGCACACAAGCAGGGAGAGTGGAAAGGGTGAAGCAGGCTTCCCACTGAGCAGGGAGCCCAATGCGGGGCTTGATCCCAGGATCCTGGGATCATGACCTGAGCTGAAGGCAGCCGCTTAAGGATGGCTGAGCCATCCAGGCACCCCTATTTACTTTCTTGATAGTGTCCTCTAAATCACAAAAGTTAATTTTGATGAAGTCCAATTTATCTGTTTTTTTTCTTTTGTCACTTGTGCTTTTGGTTTCATGTCTAACTTCATTATATCGTATTTAACACTGCCTAATCTGAGGTCACAATGTTTTTCTAAGTTTTTTCTAAGTTTTTCTAAGTCTATGTTTTCTCTAAGAATTTTGTAGTTTTGTAGTTTAGTGTTTACATTTAGGTCTGCATTTTCAATTACTTTTTTATATAGTATGAGATAAGGTTCCAACTTCATTCCTTTTTTTTTTAAGATTTTATTTATTTATTTGAGAGAGAATGTGAGCAAGAGAGGGAGAACATGAGCAAATTGGGGAGGGGCAGAGAGAGAGGTAGGAGCAGATTCCCCACTGAGCAGGGAGCCCAGCATGGGGCTCTGTCCTAGGACCTTGGGATCATGACCTGAGCTGAAGGGAGATGCTTAACTGACTGAGCCACCAGGTGCCTCAGATCCAACTTCATTCTTTTGTTTGTGTATATCTAGTCCCCCAGCACCATTTGTTGAAAAAAATGATTCTTTCCCCGTTGAATTTTTGTGGCATGTTTTTTAGAAAGCATTTAACTGTAAATGTGAGGGTTTACTTCTAGACTCTCAGTTTTATTCCATTGCTGTGCATATGTATCCTATATAATACTATGCTGTCTTGATTATTGTAGCTTTGTAATAAGTTTTGAAATCAGGATGTATGGATATTCTGGGTTCCTTGCATTTCCAAATGAACTTTAGGATCAGCTTGTCAGTGTATTGGGGATAAAAGCCAACTGGAATTTTGATAGGGACTGCACTGAATCTGTACATGAATTGTGGACATCTTGGCATCTCATCAATATTAAGTCTTAAGGGGTACCTGGGTGGCTCAATTGGTTAAGTGTCTGCCTTCGGCTCAGGTTATGATTCCAGGACCCTAGGATGGAGTCCCACATTTGGCTTCCCGCTCAGTGGGGTGTCTGCTCCTCCCTCTCCCTCTGCCTCTGCTCTCTCTCTCTCTCATGAACTCTCTCTCTAATTAATAAAATCTTTAAAAAAATATTGAGTCTTGAAATCCATGAACATGAGATGTTTTCTTTTTTTTTTTTTTTTTAAGATTTTACTTATTTAAGGTTACCTGGGTAGCTTTGTCAGTTAAGTGTCTGCCTTTGGCTCAGGTCATGATCTCAAGGTCCTGGGATGGAGCCCCCCTCCACCATGAGGCTCCCTGCTCAGTGGGAAGTCTGCTTCTCCCGCTCCCTCTGCCCCTTCCCCTGCTCCTGTGCACATGCACACACTCTCTTTCTCTTTTCCTCTCTCTTTCAAATAAAATCTTTTTTAAAAAAGATTTTATTTATTTATTTGACACAGAGAGAGATCACAAGTAGGCAGAGAGGCAGGCAGAGAGAAAGGGGGAAGCAGGCCCCTCGCTGAGCAGAGAGCCTGATTCAGGGCTCGATCCCAGGACTCTGAGATCAGGACCTGAGCCAAAGGCAGAGGCTTAACCCACTGAACCACCCAGGCACCCCTCAAATAAAATCTTTAAAAATTTTTTTACTTATTTATTTGAGAGGCAGAGAGAGCAGGGTGATGGGGAAGATGAGGGAAAGAGACAAGCGGACTCTGTGTTGAGCATGGAACCTGGTACAGAGCTCAGTCTCACAACCCTGAAGATCATGACCTGAGCTGAAAAGAAGAGTCAGACACTTAAATGATTAAGCCACCCAGGTGCCCCACATTGATTGATTTTCATATGTTAAACCAAGCTGTATTGCTGGGATAAATTTAATTTGGTTATAGCAAAAAGCCTTTTTATGTGTTATTCAATTCAGTTTGCTATTATTTTGTTGAGGATTTTGTTTCTATAATTACAAGAGATACTGATCTGTAGTTTCTTGTGGTATCTTTGGTTTGGGCCTCATGCAATAAGTTGGGGAGGGTTGCCTCTTCTATTTTTTGGAAGACTTTGTGAAGGATTGATGTTATTTCTTTAAACATTTGGTAGAATTCATCATTGAAATTATCTGAGTTTGGGATTTTTTTGTGGGATGTTTTTTGTTATAAATCAGTCTCATAAGTCTGTTCAGATTTTCCATTTCCTCTTGAGTCAATCTTAGTAGTTTGTGTCTTTCTAGGAAATTGTCCATTCCACCTAGGTTATCTAATTTATTGACATACAGTTGTTTGTAGTATTCTCATATAATTCTTTTTATTTATTTAAGGTTGGTAGTGATGTGATCTCATTCATTCCTGATTTTAGTGATTTGAGTCCTCTTTTATTTTGGTCAATCTAGCTAAAGTTTTGTCAATTTTGTTGATCTTTCAAAGAACCAATTTTAGTTTTGTTAATTTTCACTATTGTTCTTTTGCTTCCTATTTCATTTATCCTGCTCTAATCTTTGTTATTTCTTTCCTTCTGCTTGCTTTGGGTTTAGTTTCCTCTTCTCTCTAATTTCTCACGGTGAAAGTTAGTTGATTTGAGATTTTTTTAATGTAGGCATTTGTAGCTATAAATTTCGTGTTATCTGTTATCTCTGTGTTAACTACATCCAATAAATTTTGGGTTGTGTTTTTATTTGTATAAGACATTAACAATAAAACATGTTTAATTAAAAAAAATAAGGAGGACCCATGGTGGGACGTAGTCAAGCTGGTAGGTAAACAAGGCCACATGTCTAGACCTTGTTCAATCACTGATGCTAAATGGATCATAATATTTCAATAAGTAAAAAATCTAGAGATGCCTGGGCTGGCTCAGTTGACAGAACATGTGGCTCTTGACCTTGGGGTCATGATTTGAAGCCCCAAATTGGATGAAGAGTTTACTTAATAAAAAAGAAAGGAAAAACCAAAAAAGAAAAATCTACTATGTTCAGTATGCTCTTCACCAGTGCACAACTTGAAATTTTGTGCTTCTCAAAGCTTTAACTATTTGACGAACTGAAGTGTGAGCTGGCTGAGAAAATTTTCAAAGTCAGAAAAGTCATAGTACTAGTGACAGAAAACCCTGTGCAGGAGCTAAACACCTAGAGAGTCTAGTCAGTTTTGAGGCCATCCACATGACCAAAAACCCAAACTACCTTAACATTTCTTCAGAGGAAAGTGCCAAAATGAAGGATGTGCATGTTCACTTTGTGGGGAAAGAAACTTTGTGGGGTTGGGGTGCCTGGGTGGCTCACTGGGTTAAAGCCTCTGCCTTCGGCCCAGGTCATGATCCCAGGGTCCTGGGATGGAGCCCCACATTGGGCTCTCTGCTCAGCAGAGAGCCTGCTTCCCCCCCACCCCCATCTGCCTCTCTGCCTACTTGTGATCTCTGTCTGTCAAATAAGTAAATAAAATCTTAAAAAAAAAAAAGAAACTTTGTGGGGTTTACTACCAACTGTGTCAAATTTTCTTCCTGTTATTTATGAAATAGCTAAAAGTAAAAAAGTGCTTGTTATAAATTAAGATTTTCATAAAGGTTTATAGTCATGTTAAAAATTTTATTCCTAGGGACACCTGAGTGGCTCAGTTGGTTAAGCCGCTGCCTTCAGCTCAGGCCATGATCCCGGCATCCTGGGATCGAGTCCCGCATCAGGCTCCTTGCTCGGCAGGGAGCCTGCTTCTCCCTCTGCCTCTGTCTGCCTGTGCTCTCTCTCTGACAAATAAATAAATAAAATCTTAAAAAAAAATTTTTATTCCTAAAAAAATTTATTCCTAGTGGTCATCTTTCTTTCCTGTTAAGCCAAGTGTGCCTGGCAATCAGCTACATTATTTTGTAAGTTCATTGATTTGGAAGTTATAGCTTTTTATTCTCCCCATTCTAAGCAATCTTGAATTTATTTCGGAAACTTTGCTTTGGGAGAAGAGAAACTTTTTTTTAAGATTTTATTTAGTTATTTGACAGAGAGACACGGTGAGAGAGGGTAACACAAACAGGAGGAGTGGGAGAAGGAGAAGCAGACTCCCTGCTGAGCAGGGAGCCCGATGCAGGGCTCAGTGCCAGGACCTTGGGTTCATGACCTGAGCTGAAGGCAGACACTTAATGACTGAGCCACCCAGGCACCCCGAGAAACTATTTTTTTTTAAAGATTTTATTTATTTATTTGAGAGAGAGGCAGTGAGAGAGCATGAGTGAGGAGAAGGTCAGAGGGAGAAGCAGACTCTCCGTGGAGCTGGGAGCCTGATGCGGGACTCGATCCCGGGTCTCCGGGATCATGACCTGAGCCGAAGGCAGTCGTCCAACCAACTGAGCCACCCAGGCGTCCCGGGTAGCTCTATTTTTAATTTTCTTGTTTTTTAGAGATTTTATTTATTTATTTGACACAGAGAGAGAGATCACAAGTAGGCAGAGAGAGAGGGAGAAGCAGGCTCCCTGCTGAGCAGGGAGCCAGATGTGGGGCTCGATCCCAGGATCCTGAGACCATGACCTGAGCTGAAGGCAGAAGCTTAACCCTCTGAGCCACCCAGGTGCCCCTATTTTTAATTTTCTGAGGAATCTCCACACTGTTTTCCAAAGAAGGTGCACCAATTTGCATTCCCACCAAGAGTGTAAGAGTGTTCCCCTTTCTCTACATCCTCTCCAACTTTTGTTGTTTCCTGCCTTGTTAATCTTTGCAAGTCTAACTGGTGTAAGGTGGTATTTCAATGTGGTAAAGAAGATGTGGTCCATATATACAATGAAATATTACTCAGCCATCAGAAAGAATGAATACCCAGCTTCTGCATCAACATAGGTGGGACTGGAGGATATTATGCTGAGTGAAAAAAGTCAAACAGAGAAAGTCAATTATCATATGGCTTCATTTACTTGTGGAACATAATGAATAACAGGGAGGACATTAGGAGAAGGAAAGGAAAAGTGAATTGGGGCAAATCGGAGGGAGTGATGAACCATGAGAGACTGTGGACTCTGAGAAACAATCTGAGGGTTTTAGAGAGGAGGGGAGTAAGGGGTAGTGGGTATTAGGGAGGACATGTATTGCATGGAGCACTGGGTATTGTACATAAGCAATGAATCTTGGAACACTGCACCAAAAACTAATGATATATTTTATGGTGACTAACATAACACAATAAAAATAACAGTCAACATACACCTGTCTTTTGACCCGGCTGTTTCACTCCTGTGTATTTACCCAAGAGAAATTAAAACATGTTCACACAAAGACTTATACACAGATTTTCATAGCTGTTCTGTTTGTAATAGCCAAAAACCTGGAAACAATTCAAATATCCACCAAGAGTAAATGGATAAATAAATTATGGTTTATCTGTACAGTGAAATGCTACCAGCAATCAAAGGAACTATTGATATAAGAAACACCATGGATAAATCTCAAAATAATTATGCAGAGTGAAAGAAGTCAAACCACCCCCCAAAGTAAAAAATAAAATGAGTACATAATGGATAATTTGATCTATATGAAATTCTAGAAAATTGAAACTATAGTGACATAAAGCCATATATTGGTGGTTACCTGGAGACTAACGTTGGACTGGGGTTAGGGTGAGATGGAGAGGAATGGGTAACAAAAGAGTACAGGGAAAGTTAGCAATAATGGATATGTTCATTATCTTAATTGTGGTGGTTTCACAGTTATATACATATGTCAAAATTAACCAAATTTTATACTTTAAATATATTCAGTGTATTACACACCAATTATACTTCAATAAAGCTGTTTTTAAAACCCTTACTAATTATTTCCAAAGGCTAGACCAGAAAGGTGGTAGTGGTGGCTGAGGTAGTTCTGACACTAAAGTTCTGAGCTCTTTCTTCCAGGAACAGAGCTATATTTAGAGTGCTGGGGTTTAGGATCTTTCCCATGAGATCAGAGCTGACTCTGGGCCAGTGAACACTTATACACATAGACCAAACAGATGCTCTATATCCAGGAGGCAACCTTGGGGACTGTTTCCCAGACCACAAAAACGAATGAGATGAGTCTTGATAATCAAGAAGTTTTCTATCCTTTTCCTTAGTAAGAGTTGGAAGATGGTTTTGGGCACAATCTTTATCTAGATCCACATTATCTAGTAAGGAGAAAAAACAGAAGAATAATTAAAAAGAAAAATTAAGTAGACTAACAGCCCTATTTGATATTTTTATAAAGAGAATGTACTCTCTAAGACTCTTAATCATGGGAAACAAACTGAGGGTTGCTGGAGGGGAAGGAGATAGAGGAATCGGGTAACTGGGTGATGGACATTAAGGAGGGCATGTGATATAATGAGCACTGGGGATTATATAAGACTGAATCACAGACCTCTACCTCTGAAACCAACAATACATTATATATTAATTAACTGAATTTAAATTTAAAAAAAAGAGAGTGTACTTTCTAGACAGGATGTTGAGTCATATCTTATGCTGGAACAATATGGAATGATATTTCATATCCAGGAATGATATGTAACAATAAAGAGATCCATTAGGACACATTTCATATCCTTCCTGAATTTCCTGTCAAACACTCCAATCAAGAGAGATTGAAGCCCTTTGGACAAGATACAATGAGACATCTGATGGTTTAAAAAAAATTACATGGAAAATTAATCTCTATTAACCCTTTCCTGGAACTTTAGGTAAGAATATAAAAGCTCAACCACCCTTGAGCAGAATGAGCCGGGAAGAATTGGAGGACAGCTTATTTCGTCTTCGTGATGAGCACCTGTTGGTGAAGGAGCTTTCTTGGAAGCAACAGGATGAGATCAAAAGGTACCTTGTGTTCTCTTTAAGTCTTTAAAAGCTGGGGAACAAAGGGGAACAGGGGCAAGTAAGAGAAGGAATTTTTTATTTGCAAAATGGAACCCAAAATCATATTGATCATTTACTATATGCAGACATATTATAAGGGTTTTTATGTATTAACTAAATAATATAAATACAATTAACTTATTTAATACTGTGAGGGAGATACTATTAAGAGGAAAAGGAGGGGCGCCTGGGTGGCTCAGTGGGTTAAAGCCTCTGCCTTCGGCTCAGGTCATGCTCCGAGGGTCCTGGGATCAAGCCCCACATTGGGCTCTCTGCTCAGCAGGGAGCCTGTTTCCCTTCCTCTCTCTCTCTGCCTGTCTCTGTCATCTCTGTCCATCAAATAAATAAATAAAATCTTTAAAAAAAAAAAAAGAGGAAAAGGAAAGGGGCACCTGGGTGGCTCGGTGGGTTAATAAGCCTCTGCTTTCAGCTCAGGTCACGTTCTCCAGGTCCCGGGATGGTGCCCTCCATCGGGCTCTCTGTTCAGCGGGGAGCCTGCTTCCTCCTCTCTCTCTCTCTCTCTCTCTCTCTCTGCCTGCCTCTCTGCCTACTTGTGATCTCTCTCTCTCTCTGTCAAATTAATAAATAAAATCTTTAAAAAAAAAAAGAAGAAAAGGAAATAAGTAATTTGCTTAAAGTCACAGCTAGCAGGCGAGTGGCCGCACTGAAAGCTCTTAACTCTGAAATTATACCATATACAGTGAACTTACAGTATTGGCTTTCAACAGTGGATCTCTTGGGTGGGGGCCTGGAGAAGATTCTGAGACGGAGTGTGGTTAGATAATCAGATGGGAAGAGAGGGAGTTCTGAAAGTTCAGGTTTTATCTCTAGGACATATTTTGAGGATATTGGTGTCAGTGTCTTCCAGCCAAAGACTAGCAGGAACATACCTGTATGTTTGAGCAGGTGGCATTTATTACTAATTACAGCTAGAGAAATGAACACCCTGGAGAACTATGGTCATTTCAGTAAGAATGTGTTGGAAAATATCTGTTACAGGATTTGAGTTTCAGTTGGGTGATTTGTGGGAGGGGTCAAGGTAACAGGAGGTTGCTCCAGATTTGATACTGTTAGAAAGCAGGGAAAATTCTGTGTTTTGATATCTCAGATTTTTCCTTTTAAGGTATCATTTATTGGGGTGCCTGGGTGGCTCAGTGGGCTAAGCCTCTGCCTTCGGCTCGGGTCATGATCCCAGGGTCCTGGGATCGAGTCCCGCATCGGGCTCTCTGCTCGGCAGGGAGCCTGCTTCCTCCTCTCTCTTTCTGCCTGTCTCTCTGCCTACTTGTGATCTCTGTCAAATAAATAAATAAAATCTTTTAAAAAAATGTACAGATACAGGCTTCCATTGTATGCCAGCCCTCTTCAAAATGAAGATTCTTTTGCATTGTGGAGAACTCAAGAATCTGGTCAAAGCAGAAGGTTGCATAGGCCAAAAAATCTTACTTCTTGGTTGATAAACCAAAAAGAAACCCTCAAGATTATAAATATTAAGTGGCTAAATTAGATTCCATCCTCCTGACTCCCCTGGTTTTGGGCAAATTACCTGGCTATATTTCATGACTTGATTTCTCTATCTGGATACAATGATATGTAATAATAGCTAACTCCTACAGTGCTTACAACACACAGCACTGCTCTAAACACTTTAAATATGTTGATTTATTTAATCCTCATAACAATCTAATGAGGCAGGTGCTACTTTTATCTTTATTCATAGATGAGGAAACTGAGCACAAAAGGTTAATGACATCCCAAAAGCCACATAGATAGTATTTCTGAATTGGCAGGCAGGGGTCACAGAATCTGATGGCAAGGATTGAAAGCATGATTTTAGGTCAAAATGACCTATTTTATGTCAAAATGACAAATAGTGGGAGTGCCTGGCTAGCTCAGTCTGTAGAGCATGCAATTCTTGATCTTGGGGTTGTGAGTTTGGATGTAGAGATTACTTAGGAAAAAAAAAGATGACAAACAGTGATTGACTAATCCACTATAAGTAAGGCTGGGTATATACTAAGCGCTACTGAGGTGTATACTAGGGGCTGTGGAGGAGTAATCCTTAAAGTTGGGTGCATATACAGGGGTGTGCAGACAAGTGGGATGGGAAAAGTAAATATTAAAATTTCTTCCTATATTTAATTATCTCCCCTTTAAAAATTAGTCTTTTTTTTAAAGACTTTTATTTATTTATTTGACAGAGAGAGATCACAGTAGACAGAGAGGCAGGCAGAGAGAGAGAGAGAGGGAAGCAGACTCCCCGCTGAGCAGAGAGCCCGATGCGGGACTCGATCCCAGGACCCTGAGATCACGACCCCAGGCGAAGGCAGAGGCTTTAACCCACTGAGCCACCCAGGTGCCCCAAAATTAGTCTTTTTTTTTAAGATTCTATTTATTTATTTATTTCACAGAGAGAGAGAGAGAGAGAGCTAGAGAGGGACCATAAGCAGGGAGAGCGGGAGAGAGAGAAGCAGGCTTCCTGCTGAGCAGAGAGCCTGAAGTGGGGCTCAATCACAGGATCCTATTAGAAGGGTCTCTTTCTGAGCCACCCAGGAGCCCCTAAAAATTAGTCTTTTTATGTTGTAATATAACCACAGTTTATTAGGACAGAATTAAATGGATATAATTTAAAAATAGATGTACAAATAAATATATTGAGGAGTGCCCCAACATATTTTTACTAAGATGATTATGTAATCATTGCAATAGAATGGACAAAGAGAGACACCACAGTCTCCCTGCCCTCCAAGAGTTAATTGTGGATAGAAAATTAATTTTAAAGTATACATAATAGATCACAGTAGATAAATTTATATCAAAGATCAGTTCATGATGATGTATCACCAAATCAACTGTAGAAATAGTAACATTCCCACTATCTCTACTTTTGCTCCTAGGATGAGGACAGCATTACTCCGGCTGACGTCGATGGGCCGGAACATGAGGGCAGAGGTGGCAGAGGCAGAGCAGCCTGCCAGACCACGGTGGAATGCAGGGTGGCGGCAGCCCCCCACCAAGCACCAGCGCCCCCTGATGCATGGGCTGCAACTGCAGTTCCAGCGTGTTGTCCCCCCTGCTCCCCGACGCTCCCAGCCCTGGGTCCACATGGGACATAGACAGCTCCGCACTGCTGGTGTGCCAGTGCTGGAGAAACCCAAGAGGGGTGAGGTTCAGAACCAAGTTTCCAACAGCGCTGAAACCCTGGGAAGGATTGATGTGTCAGCCACATTTTCCTCCTCACTGCTTTATTTCACCCACCACCCCATTTTGTCCTTTTGTTCCTAGTGCTTTCTCCCTCCCTAAAATCTTGTTGTCCTGGGTGGTTTGCCAGGTTCAAAATTCTCACTTCAGCATGAAGTACTGCTGAGGAGAGAATCGGACAAGCAAGTTCTGCAGTGGGCCTAGAAAGTAGATTAGAACAGACATTGATATCCCCACTCCAGTGTGAGTGGCAGTGATCTTAAGACGGGTCTCTCTCTAGAGGGCCCATGGGATCCTGGGCTAAGTGGCTGTGCCTCTAAAACTGGTCTTTTTGCTTCCGGGGGGAAGTGGACTCCTTTTGAAACCATGATCACAGCTAGATCTCCTTCCAAGAAAAGTGCTCATACACATAGTCAAAACTTTGCATACAATTCCACCAGTCTAGGGATGTCCAAAGTCCATTTCTGAAGTCCAGGCCTAGAAGTCAGGCTGTAAGTGAGCAATTGCAGTTTCTCTTCTTCTTGTATTCTAAATGGCTGAGAGTCTCTGGCTGCTGGAAACGCAGCATTGAATTAAATAAAATGTTTTGTGTAAATTTCCTTCACCTAGCCCACCCACCCCATCAGAATGGGATGTCTCTACTCTGGGGATTCAATGTTAGATTTGTTTCATATGGTTCTATATTTTCAAACTTCCTACTGGAGCCAAACAAATCTTTGCAAAAACAGCTAAAAGTAGAAAAATTAAGTAAGTCTAAGTTCCATTTCAGTTTGACTTCAGCATTATTGAGTACCAGTTGCATACCAGACTCCAGAGATAATGACGCATTAGAGTTAGACACACAGTCCCTTTCTTCTTTGCACCTTTCTTCTTTCCATTTATACTCTCTTACTTGGGGCGCCTGGGTGGCTCAGTGGGTTAAAGCCTCTGCCTTTGGCTCAGGTCATGAGCCTGCTTCCTCCCTGCATCAGGGTAACTCTGTAGTTGCATATCTTTGCAAGAGTAGACTGAGAACCTCTCATCTGGGATCAGTGATCCTTATGAGGATTTCCCCCAGATCTCAAGGCTCTCTACTTTTAGCAGTTGGTGTTCTGGAGAAATTCTGTTGCAGAGTCTGCATCTTCTGTCTAAACTTTTAGGGCCTAGTGACAGGCTGAGCTACACAGCCCCTCCCACATTCAAGAACCATGTGACAAATGGGAAGACCAGAGGTGAAATATCCAGTGAACTGTGAGTTCTTTTCATTTATCCTGCACTGTTACACTTTCAGCTTTAATTGGAAATACATCATTTAGGGAACAAGTGAATGTTGGCATTTTCAAGTCTTCCCAACATAATCAGAGAAGACTAAAGTGCGCCCATGGTCAAATGTCAACTTTATTTGCTTAAAAATGGGAAATAATCGGGGCGCCTGAGTGACTCAGTTATGCGTCTGCCTTCAGCTCAGGTCATGATCCCAGGGTCCTGGGATCGAGCCCCACATCTGGCTCCCTGCTCAGTGGGAAGCCTGCTTCTCCCTCTCTCACTCCCCCTGCTTGTGTTCCCTCTCTCTCTGTGTCAAATAAAATCTTTTTAAAAAATTAGAAAAATGGGAAATAACCATCTGTCTTTGAAGGAAAGGAAAATAAGGCCCTTTCCTTAATTGAAGGCATTCCCTCTCTTTCCCTTCCTATTTTTCTCCCTTAGGTCATAATTCATTTATATTTCTATTTGACACTTGAAAGCTGTATTTGGTAAGATTATCTATCACACATATCAAAATTACTAAATCCTTTAACTTGTCTTCATCCATGTGAGCACTCAGTTCTAAACCCCTGTAAGAGCAGTTTCTATTTCTTCTTTTTTGTGTGTAATGTTCCTAATTCTAAGAGTGTAATTTCTTTCAGCAAAGTCATAATTACTACTAAACTCATTGGTCTGTGCATGCCTAACTGTGCTCATGTTATGACCAGCAATACTATGCTAGTGGAAGAACAACCCAAGTCTCCTGAGAAAATGTGGTCCAAAGATGAAGATTTTGAACAGAGAAGCTCTTTGGAGTGTGCTCAGAAGGCCACAGAACTTCGGTAAGAGTGTGGCATTCAATGCCTCAAGCCATATGAGCTGAAAAAGTAAGAGATTCTTATTTGTATCTTTACTCTGCCAGAGGAAAGGAGAATGCTTGGGATTAAATTCAGTCTTAAATTCAATCTGAGAAATAGATGCAGATTCCCATGTGGGTTAAGAAATGATTCACCTAAAGAGAATGTTTATGTGTATTAGAAGATCTGCTGTTTTATATCACAGAAGGAAAACTTTTTTTTTTTTTTTAGATTTTGTTTATTTGAGAAAGAGAGAGAGAGCACGAGAAAGGTGAGGGTCAGAGGGAGAAGCAGACTCCCTGTCAAGCCGGGAACTTGATGCAGGACTCAATCCCGGGACTCCTAGATAATGATCCGAGCCAAAGGCAGTCACTGAGCCAACTGAGCCACCCAGGCACCCAGAAGGAAAAATTTTTCATCCCCATCATCAGATAGGGGTTCTCAGCATTCACTGAGCATCAGTTTTTAGAGAACATTTTTTAAAAGTAGACTTTATTTTTTAGAGAACTTTTAGATTCACAGCAAAACTGAGCAGAAAGTACAGAGATTTCCCATATACTGCTAATCCCCACACACCCACACACTATCAACATCCCATACCACAGTGGTATTTTTGTGACAGTGGCTGAACCCATACTGACACATCATTATCACCCAAACTCCATAGCTTACCGGGGGGTTCACTGCTGGTGTTGCACGTTCTGTGGGTTTGGACAGATGTATAAACATGTATCCACCATTGTAGTATCATAGAGAGTAGGTTCATTGCCCTAGACATCCTCTGTGCTCTGCCTTCTTATCCCTCTCTACCACCTTACCTCTGGCACCACTGATCTTCATGATTTTGCCTTGGCCGGAATGTCATATAGTTGGAAAAATACACTATATAGTCCTTTCAGATTGGCTTCTTTCACTTAGCAATATGCATTCAAGTTTCCTCCATGTCTTTTCATGGCTTGATAGCTCATTTCCCTTAGCAATGAATAACTTTCCATTGGATGTACCACAGTTCATCCATTCACCTACAAATGACGTTTTGATTACTTCCAACTTTTAGCCGTTATGAATGAAACTGTTGTAAACATTCGTGTTCAAACATAGTTTTTAATCTGGAGACCTTTTAAAACCGAGAAGACTGGAGGATTGGTGGGTGGATGGGGTTGGTTAAATGGGTGATGGGTATTAAGGAGGGGACTTGTTGTGATGACTATGAATGTTGTATGTAAGTGAAGAATCACTAAATTCTGCACCTGAAACCAATATTACTCTGCATGTTAACTAACTGGAATTTAGATTTTAAAATTGGAGGAAAAATAAAAGAAATGTTCTATTCCAAAAAAGACAATATTGAGAAAATAAATGTTATATGAGGTAATACAATATCAAACTACCACACAAAAATAATTAAATAAAATCAAAAGCTTGTGTATCTTATAATACAGTTTATTTCCTATAAACAGATTCTGAAAATTAAAAAACAAACAAACCCTCAGAAACCTGGGCCCCACCCCAGAGATTCCTTTTCAACTATTTGGGGGTGGACTTCAAGCAGTATAGGTTATAAAGATTTCCCCAGATGATTCTAATAAGCAGCTAAGACTGGGAATCACTGAAATAGAGCCTAATGAACCCAAATCCACCTCAATACTTAGAAATAATAAAGAAAATGTGGTCTCCTAGGTTGAGAAATAATAATCTTCCCCTGTGTTTCCCTCCATATCCATACCTTTATGGTTTCTCTAAGGAGACGGGACTCAGACTCAGCTGGACTTTACAAGGTTGAGAAATTGTGAGCACCATAATTTAAAAAATTGCTATTATGTTTTCTCATAACACAGACTTTAAGGTTGGTGGTGTCTCTGTTGAATCCCAGCTCTTATGAGGGGAAATGGGAGAGAGGAGATTATTTATTGGAGTGTACATTTGCTTCCTACTTCTGGTATGCTGTGGGTGAGATAGAAAGGCAAGAGGCAAGAGGAAGAACTCTTATTTGGTGCAGTATTGAGAGGGGAGATGTTTAATTCTGTCCATTCACAGAATGTATTAACACTGTTTTCTTTCTTCAGAGCTTCCATTAAGGAGAATATAGAGCTGATTCGGCTTAAGAAGCTCTTACGTGAAAGGAATACCTCATTGGTGGCAACAAAAGCACAGTTAACAGAAGTTCAAGAGGTGAGCTGCCAGGGCAAGCCAGTGTGGGATGGCCTGGAATACCCTCAAATCTCAGACCTCTGGTGTCCTTGACTGTTTGAGAAGCCCTGCTGGGCCCAATCAGGTATCCAGTTCCAGTGGGAACTGTCTGTCGCTAGTTGGGGGGAAAAGAGTCAGTGTATTTTCTCCATTACATACATGGAAGACCACAACTGAGAGCAATTAAACTGTTACACAACTTATAGGGGATATTCAAATCCAAGCCTTGCAATTCCGATTCTTCTTCCAATACTTCCATTATCTCTCTTTTAGGAAGAAGGCTCAAGCTCTGCCTTCTAATGTAGAATTAAGTGGGGTTAAACTGAACCAGAGTTAAGGTCCCAGCCAAGGGCCACACCAGAATGTAATTAAGGTGGGAAGCCAAGAGCAGGCCCAGGGGAAGGGAAGGAGACTAGTTTTTACTGAGGACTCTCCATGTGCTGGACTCTGTCCAGTGGCTTACAGTCATGACCTCATTTAAGCCTGACAACAACCTTCAATGTAAGTACATTTAACGAATGAGGGAACTGAGACTCAAAGAAGTTGAGTAACTTGCATATGTCCTAAAAATACTTATGTGGGCAGAGTAGGCTTTGAGTCCAGTTTTATCTGGCACCAAGGCTTATGCTCTTTTCTCATTACCACATAAGAGAAACTCATATATGAATGGTGGAAATGGGGCATCAAGGGTCTAAGTGATAGATAGCACCATTCTTTTATTGACTAAATATGTATAGAGTACCAGGAATTGCGCAAAGCACTGGGACACAAAGATTACAAAGTAAAACAGCTCCTACCTTCAAGGAACATACCAGAGCAAGAGAACAAGATGTAAACAAATACAGCTATCCAAGTACAGGGTATTGGCAGGAACACAAGAGACACGAGAACACAGAAGTCAGCTCTTCCAGAGAATGAGGTGCAGGATCCAGAAAGGGTTCATAAAGGAATATACTCATGAGCCAAATATTGGGATACTGAAATATTAGCAGGTGTTAATAAGTGTGAAAGAGAGGGGAGGGTTTTCCAGGAGAGGAGAGGCATAGAGGTGAAACACATCAGGGACTGGATCATGGAAGCCTTATCAGGATTTTAGATTTTATCCAATAGACAGTGGGAAGCTGTAGAAAGGTTTTAAACAAGTTGATAACATGATCAGTTTTTTCCCCAAAGAGATTACTTTGCCTTTTTTTTAATGTTTGAAGTTTTTTGAAATACATTTTAATAAAGAAATGGTACTTTAAAAAATAATGATTAACTCTGGGGCACCTGGGTGACTCAGTCAGTTAAGTCTGCCTTCAGCTTAGGTCTGATCCCAGGGACCTGGGATCAAGCCCCACATCGGGCTCCCTGCTCAGCAGGAGGCCTGCTTCTCCCTCTCCCACTCTCCCTGCTTGTATTCCCCTCGCTGTCTCTTTCTCTGTCAAATAAATAAATAAGATTTTAAAAAATATATAATTAACTCTGAGTAATAGAGTTATAGAGGACTGATACAGTCTTTATATTTTTCTGAAATTTTCAACTTATTGAAAATCACGAAACCAGAAGGAAAGATCATCTGGCAGTGGAGTGAATAATACAGGTTGGCTGATACAAGTAAAGTGATCAGGTAAAAAATTACTGCAGTCCAAGAGAGACAGATGAGGGTCCCAACCAAGGCAGTGAGAGAGACCCACAGAGAAAGGACTGTATTGGGAACTTCCAGGAAGTAGAAGAATGGACTTCACCACCAAAAGAGTAGAGGAAAAGGGGAAATGAAAGATGATTTCTGGGTCTCTGCGTGAGCAAGAAGATGTTGGTGGTATCTTTCATCTAGATTGGCTACAGTTAGCACTGCCCTGGTTACTTCTGTTCTAATGGGAATAAAAGGCATCTTCACAAGGTCAACCACCAAACCTGTGTTTCAGAGAGAACTATACACATGACTTGGTTAATTTTGGTAGCACTTACAGAATGTAGAAACATGGGAAGGAAGATAATGTAAAATTGTATGGGCAAACAGCAACATTTGTAGGATTACATTTTTTTTTTAAAAACTCCATCTATTCCTTCATCACATTAAAGGAAAAAAAGGAAGCAAGCCATTCTGAATCCTTACCCATGTTAGTTGTAGTGGTAGAAATGAGCTAAAATGGGGGGTAATCATCCGCAATTGTTTAAAATGTAGGTTTTACGATTTGTTTTTCACCAACAGTTTGCCTTTTTAGTCATCTTTTCTCTTGATTCCTTAGCATTAAATGTGGTGGTCAGTAGCACAGACTCTGAGTCAGACAAGCTGAGGTAAAATACTGCCTCTGCCTCTTGATAGCGCTATGACTGAGCAAGTGACTTAACTCTCTGAGCTTTGGTGTTTCATTTTTTTTAAGATTTTATTTATTTATTTGACAGAAAGAGATTACAGGTAGGCAAGAGAGACAGGCAGGGAGAGAGAGGAGGAAGCAGGCTCTCCGTGGAGCGGAGAGCCCAATGTGGGGCTCGATCCCAGGACCCTGGGATCATGACCTGAGCCGAAAGCAGAGGCTTTAACCCACTGAGCCACCCAGGCGCCCCTGGTGTCTCATTTTTAAGGTTTCAATAATAACTATGTCTCAAATATGCTGTGAGAATTAAATGAGATAAAATATGTGAAATCATTAAAATGAGCATAATGAACAGATAATGAAACACACAGTACGGCTCAGCCAATAACAGCTGTTGTAGTTAGTTTGGTTAGTATTGCTTTCTTTCCTTTTCTTTTCTTTGTTTTCCCCTTTTTAACAATTTATTTATTTATTTGACAGAGAGAGAGCAAGCAAGCCAAGCAGAAGAGTAGCAGGCAGAGGGAGAAAGAAAAGCAGACTCCCCACTGAGCAGGGAGCCTGATGCAAGGCTCAATCCCAAGACCCTGAGTTCTTAACTTGAGTGAAGGCAGATGAGATGTTTAACCCACTGAGCCACTCAGATACCCCAAGTGTTGCCTTTTCTGTTTCTAAAACTGGAAAGAAAACTTTTCTTTTTAAAGATTTTATTTATTTCACAGTGAGGGAACACAAGCAAGGGAAGTGTGAGAGGGAGAAGCAGGTTTCTCTCCGAGGAGAGAGCCCAATGTAGGCCTCGATCCCAGGATCCCAGGACCCTGGGATCATGACCTGAGCCAAAGGCAGACCCTTAACAACTGAGCCACTCAGGCGCTCCTGGAAAGAAAACTTTCTGAAGCATGCTGAGTAAAGGACTGCACCTACTCTGAAAATAAATATTTTTCTTGGATATTTCACCAAATGCAATACAAATGTGAATAAATGACCCTTCATGCTTTTTGAAAGAAATTGCATCATCTGTTATGGTCACAAACCTCCTGACAAGCTAGGGCAGGAAAAAGTAGCAGCAATTAGTAAACAAGTATACAAATTGACTTGATTTATGAGAATTTT
Source organism: Mellivora capensis (assembly GCA_004024625.1). NCBI lineage: Eukaryota > Metazoa > Chordata > Mammalia > Carnivora > Mustelidae > Mellivora > Mellivora capensis. Next base: position 26,707 of record PISX010000400.1, read on the forward strand.
TAAATCTCTCTTAAACTAACCATTTAAGGTCTCAGTACCTCCTCTCCGGACTTCACCAGCGGAACCCTATATAAGCCCCTACCTCTTTGCCCCACGTGCGACTTCCCGACTCTCTTTCCCCCAGAGTCGCGGAACCTCGCCCGAGGGTGCTTGCAATAAAGCCGGTCCTCGAATAAATAAATAAATAAATAAATAAATAAATAAATAAACAAACTAACCATTTAAACATTTGTATTACAGAGATAAATATCAAAACAAATATCAAGTTGATAAATCAGTGGAACAATATGTATTTCTTTCTTTCAGGCATATGAAACTCTGCTCCAGAAGGTACAGAAGAGTCCTTGAATCTGTGTTTCTTAGTAGTAAGAGGAATAAAACCCAAAGAAATTTGTATTAATCTTTAAATACCATAACACCAGAATTTAGCCAAGTAAATCGAAGCTATTATGACCTAAAATTTCTATTAAGACAAATATCCTATTACTATCCTATTACTGATCAGAAGATATTTATTGTGGCATTTTCATTCAGCTGACATATGAGGTTTGAAATACATGGCATAGTATTTTTCAGCCTATTGCTAGAGAGAATTATATAGTATTTGTTCAGAAATTCCTAAGAGTATTCCTCTAGCATGTATGAGGTGATGAAATATAACAAAGTTACCTTCTCATACCTTCTCTGATGTTCTTAAATGTTCAGCACCATTCACTCCTGTGAGTGGGGTGCAGATGAAGCCAGGTGAATGGCCATGATTAAAAGTTACTAAGTCAAAGTTCCCAGCATGAGCAGCCATAGCTGTTCCTTGCCAGAGATGTTCACCAGAAAAAATACATACTTCTTGAGTGAACATGTCACTTTGTTAGGTGCAAAGAAGCGTTCAGATGGGCAGCTATGAAAAGTTCACTTTGCTTAGAGCCAGTGTTTAATTTGGACCTTGGGAAAATTTGTGCTCCAGCTATGCATCATAGTTTCCTGGAGTGGAAAATCCTCCCTAATAGGGAAACAATAATTCCTGAGAAATACTAGAGTGATAGACAATGCCAATCTACAGTGCAAAGGCACTGTGCTATTAATCAAAGTCATTCTTCTTGAGATCCACTAGGGAATGCTAGAGTTGACCATTTTTGCTGAGTGATATGACCATTCCCAGAGCAACTTTCCTTTTGCCCCAGAATCAGGGAATCCTGAGTGTAGCCCATGATGCCCTCTTTGGGCAAGTGAATGAGCTCAGGGCAGAACTGAAGGAGCAGAGCAAGAAGGCTGTGAGCTTCAAGAGCCAACTGGAAGATGTATCCATCCTGCAGATAACTCTGAAGGAGGTAAATAACAATACTAATTGAAAGGTGGCATCCGTTATAAGTTACATTTCAATTTCAGAGATGTTAAAAAGTGTATTTTACCAACGCTATGGCTATTTCATTTTTTCAAATGAGAAAAATGAGGCTCCAGGTGGTTAAGTAATTTGCTCAAGATTATACCATTAGGGGAAAAACTGGAATTTATAGTTGTGTCTGTTCTCCAAAGTTTTTGCTGTATTATAATGTTCTGCTGCTTCTTTAACAGTAGAAACCCAGACACCTTGAAAATGTGCTTCAGGGAATCCTCATTATTTCCAATAAAATTTCTATCACAGCAGTTGCTTCAAGTCTTACTAGTTGAATGGCTCCTCATAGATGTGAGACATGAACATAGAAAGCCTCCTATCCAAGCCCCACTCTGCTACAGAAAGGGGAGACATTTTCAAGGTGATAGGTGTTACAATTTTATTTCAGGCACTCTACTTGATTCTTAGTTTCAGGAGAGAGTTGAAGATTTGGAAAAAGAACGAAACCTGCTGAATGACAATTATGAAAAACTCTTAGAAAAGTGAGTACCAAGTTTGGGTCCCAGAGCACTATTTGTTATAAAAGACAATTATAGAAAAGTACCCTCACATTCTAAAATAATACCTAGTGTGGGTAAGGGAATGCTGGTACTCAATACTGTTAGTGAGAATATAAAGTGGCACGGTCTATTTGGGAGGGAATTCAGTGCTATCTATAGAAATGTGAAACATGCGGGGCACCTGGGTGGCTCAGTGGGTTAAGCCTCTGCCTTCGGCTCAGGTCATGATCCCAGAGTCCTGGGATCGAACCCCACATCGGGCTCTCTGCTCAGCAGGGAGCCCTGCTTCCTTCTCTCTCTCTCTGCCTTCCTGCTTCTCTGCCTACTTGTGATCTCCATCTGTCAAAAAAAAAAAAAAAAAGAAATGTGAAACATGCATAAACATGTATTTGCAAAGATAATGTATAATAAGAATGCTAATTACTATACATTGTTACTAATAGTAAAAAAAAAAGTAGAAACATCCAAATTTCCTTTGATAGGGATTGATTAAATAAATAATGTTGCATCCCCACAATAAAATACTATGAAACTGTTAAAAATGAGGTAGACTTATATGTCTAAGATAGATTATTAAAAGAAAAGTTGTAACGGAATATATTAACTCTGACTTAGTTTATGGGGGATTTGTGTGTGTGTGTGTGTGTGTGTGTGTGTGTGAGAGAGAGAGAGAATCAGCAAACCCCTCATGAGATGAAAGGATTGGAGTAGGGCGAAGAGGCACTTTCACTTTTAATCTTTATACTTCTGGATCTTTTTAATTTTTTCACAACAAGCATATACTAATTTATTAATTTTTTTAAAGATTTTATTTATTTATTTGACAGAGAGAAATCACAAGTAGGCAGAGAGGCAGGCAGAGAGAGAGAGAGGAGAAAGCAGGCTCCCTGCCGAGCAGAGAGCCCGATGTGGGACTCGATCCCAGGACTCTGAGATCATGACCTGAGCCGAAGGCAGAGGCTTTAACCCACTGAGCCACCCAGGCGCCCCTAATTTATTAATTTTGAAATTTAAAATACCTGGAAGTTGGGGCACCTGGGTGGCTCAGTTGGTTAAGCATCTGCCTTTGGTTTAGGTCATGATCCCACGGTCTTGGGATTGAGCCCTGTGTCAGCTCTCTGCTCATCGGGAAGCCTGCTTCTTTCTCTCCCTGCCACTCCCCCTGTTTGTGCTTTGTGCTCTCTCTATGTCAAATAAATAAATAAATAAATAAAATCTTAAAAAAAATACCTGGAAGTTTAGGGGCATCTAGGTGGTGCAGTTGGTTAAAGTGTCCTACTCTTTGTTTTCACTTATCTCATGATCTCAGGGTCATGAGATTGAGCCCCACATCAGGCTCCAAGCTCAGCCCAAAGTCTGCTAAAGACTCTGTCTCCTTCTCTCTCTATCCTCCCCAGCCCCCCTCAAATAAGTAAATCTTTTTCTTCAAAAAATTTTATTTATTTCTTTGACAGAGAGAGAGATCACAAGTAGGCAGAGCAGCAGGCAGGGAGAGGGAGGGGAAGCAGGCTCCCTGCTGAGCCGAGAGCCTGATGTGGACCTTAATCCCAGGACCCTAAGACCACTACCCGAGCTGAAGGCAGAGGCTTAACCCACCAAGCCACCCTGGTGCCCCTTTAAATCTTTAAAAATAAAATAACATAAAATACCTGGAAGTTTAAAAAATAGTTGAACATGCCTTCTGACTCAGTTAAAGGCAGTAGGGGATAGATTCGGGAGATTGGTATGGGGGCCTCCTGGGAATATCTGATGCTCTTCAACCCAGAGAAATGAAGTGGTGTAGGGATTATCCACTTTGAAGACTCTGTGTAACAAACATTACTATTAGCTTCTTCACTTAATCACTCAGAATGTTTTCTGCTTGGATCATCATGTAATATATGGCTAGGAAGTGCCAAGAACTTTTTTTTTTTAAGTGGGCTACACACCCACCATGGGGCCCATTGTAGGGCTCGAACTCATGACACTGGGGAGATCAAGAGTTGAAGGCTTAGTAGACTGAGCCACCCAGGCTCTCTGACAACTCTTACTACTAGCTTAAGCAAGTTGTTTTTATTTTTTTATTTTTTAAGATTTTATTTATTTGTCAGAGAAAGAGATTGAGAGAGTGAGTGAGCACAAGCAGGGAGAGCAGCAAGCAGAGGGAGAAGCAGACTCCCTGCTGAGCAGGGAGCCCAATGTGGGACTCGATCCCAGGAGCCTGGGATCATGACCTGAGCTAAAGGCAGATGCTTTAACCAACTGAGCCACTCAGGCACCCAGCAAGTTATTTTTAGACCACATTTATTCAAATGAAAAATAGGAAAAGACCTCTGCAGAAGTAATGGCTTGATTATCAATGTCACTTCACTTATGTAAATTATCAAAGACAGATTGTGTGTGTTTTACACTCAAAATGGGCCTGCCCTGACAGCTAGTTACAGTGCTGTGTGGGGGTACAGCCATTGAAAAGGTTAGTTCCTGCCCTTCAGTGTAGTAATTTATAATCTAGTTCAAAGGCAAGTATTCTCTAAACCAGCCATTGGTGAAGGTATATAGAAGAATAGAGTAGGAAAAGGAGGAATATTTTGTTCCTCATTTCTCTGAAAGTTTATTTAACCTCTACACCCAACATGGGGCTTGAACTTACAACCCCTCAATCAAGAGTCATGTGCTCTTCGGGGTAATCCAGTCAGGCCCCTGTTCCTCGTTTTTAATTCAGCAGGCCTGAGAATGTCTTGGTACACAGTACCTGAAGAAAGCCATCATGCTGGAGAAGTTCCTTGGGAGATAGATGGGATTTGGGTTGTTTGCTCAGTGGGATATCTGAGACCCAAACAGAAGTGATACTAAGGAACTCCTCAATAGGGCCCAAAAGTTCCAAGGCAGTTGGTAAATGACAGTTACAGAGAAAGCAGGGACAGAAAAACATGTAGGGGAATGAATGATGCACTAGGCCCAGGAGATGCTGAAACTGTGTAATAAAGCCATCACATCACATACCTTTGAGTATTTATCTGACAACTCTCTCCTCGCTCCTTACTCGCTTCCCATTTTCAGCATGTTGGACAGCAGTAATCAGCCTCACTGGAGCGCTGAGCTCGCAGGAGAACAGCTACAGCAGAAAGTCTGTCAGTTGCAGGACCAGCTGGATGCTGAGCTGGAGGAGAAGAGAAAAGTCTTACTTCAGCTGTCCAGAGAGAAAGGTAGGTCAGGCTGTGAAGACCTTTTTTCAAGTGAGGCATCTTCCACATCTGCTGTGGGAGAAGGGAACTTGGGTCAGCACTTCTTCAATCCCCTCACCTGATCCTATTGTTGTGTGGATCGGGGATAACTGGGGTAAGAACACTGGCGATCAGATCAGATTTAAATCAAGAGAGCACGACACCTACCTCACATGCAGAGGTTTTTATATGTAAAGTTTTCATTTGAGAGGATGACTACTCTTAATTTTATTGTTTTTATTTATTTACTTGCTTTCTAAGAGAGAGAGAGAGCAAGCCAGGACAGAGGGAGAGGGGGAGAGAATCTTAAGCAGGCTTTGTGCCCAGCACAGAGCCTGAAGCTGGGCTCGATCTCACGACTCTGAGATCTTGACCTGAGCCAAAATCAAGAGTAGAATGGGTGCTCAACCAACTGAGCCACCCAGGTGCTCCTTTAATTTATTGTTTTTAGACATTTATTTATGAAAGTGCCTTTAATTCTTACTAATTATTTTAGAGTATTTAAATACTGATTATTTAATTCTTACTAATTATTTAGTGACTGGGAATCTTGCTTTTTGGTTTATTTTGTTTTAACACCTGATGCCTCAAACTGCAAAGCAAATTACTGCGCCTGGCTACCATTTCCATTTCCCCCATCTTAACTCTGAGATCATGGTAGATGGTTATTCTGAAGATTTTTAAATACTGTCAAAGAGACCTTTGTCTTACGTCTTTTTGCTAGGCTGGACCTTGATATTTAGTCATATCAAAGTTAGGTTTCATTAGATTCTAGTATATTCACAAGAAGAGTGAAGGAAAAGAAATACGACATCAAGAAAAATAGAGATAGGAACCATAAAGGGATAAAACCCAGAAGCACATGCTAAGGACCTTGTAGTATGTATGAGATACAAGTGAAGTATTGTAAAGACCTTGGGATAATCTAATCTAAACTACCCCCTCTAATGCATGGTAATGAAATGATCACACTAAACAATGATCACCTTCCTTCCCTGAAACACCCATACTCATCCACCCAAACACATGTGTGCAGAAATGCCCAAATGCCTATTCTCCCTCCCTCCAGGTCAGGGTGGGAGTGAGAGAGGTGCCACAGGAAGCCAGTAGCATGGAAGTCAGAATGGAGCTGGGGAGGAGTTGGAGAGATACCGGTTTGGCGGGTGCTAGCAAAAAGTTTGCACTATAGGGTCACCTGGGTGGCTCATTCAGTTAAGCATCTGTGTTTGGCTCAGGTCATGTTCTCAGGGTCCTAAATCAAGCCCTATGTCAGGCTCTCTGCTTGGTGGGGGAGTCTGCTTCTCCCTTCCCTTCTTCCTCTCCTCCCCACCTTATGCTCTCTCTCTCTCTCAAATAAATTAATAAATGAACTCTTTAAAAAAAAAAGAAAAGTTTACATTGTAGAACTGCCTGCCTGACTCAATTGGTAGAGTATGCAACTCTTAATCTCACAGTTGTGAGTTCAAGCCCCACATTGGGCGTGGAGCCTACTTAAAGTTAAAAAAAAAAAAAAAGTTTGCACTAACCCAGTCAAGTGGCTTTGTTTGCTGCTGCTGGTGGTGGTTTTGGTGTGTGGTTTTTTGTTTGTTTACAGTTCTGCAGGTGTTTTTTGTTTTGTTTTTGGAGTCCAATGGCAGCTCAGTTTTCTGGGTCAATAAGCTGGAACCCCTTTGTAGAAATGAGATGGAATTGGCTTCTCTAAAGGTAAATTTATAAAATAAATTAAACATTAGTGGGAAATTTAATTCGCACTTGGTCCAGCTTTAAGCGTGATTACTGCTAACCACAGAGTTTCAACTTTCTGGATGGATTTTTCTCCTCCAGCTCAAAACAGGGATCTGCAGCTTGAAGTCACCAATCTGCTTCAGAAGCATAAGCAGGAAATAGAGATCCTCCAAAATCAAGAGACAATTTCCCAGTCTCCTGACAGACAATCTGAACCAGCCACTCACCCAGCTCTATTCCAAGAGATCACTCCAACAGAGGTAAGAGCATGTCTAATCAAGCAAGTCCCTAAACAGAGGGATCCCCTTTATAGTGGGATCTCTGGCAAATATCCCTGGAAGAGACGATGCTTGAGGACAGTCTTCAGGAGGCTGTGAGATAGCTTCATGAGCTCCACACGTTTTTGCCACCCTTTACCACTCACAGCATTTAGAATGCTTTTTCAGACGAGGACTTGAAATGATTTGCTGAAGAACAAACCGCCATTAGAGGCTGTATAACTTACTGGGGCTACTGGACATGAGCAACTAGGAGAGAAAGCCCTTGTGAAGGGACACAGCCCCCTTTTACTCCTGCTGCTGGTATTTTATTATCACCGACAATTGCTTTGAGAATATTTATTCCCATGCCTCTCATATTTCTACACCCTTTTACCCATGCTTTTCTCACGATAGCTCTGTGAACCAAAAAACCAAGAAGAAAAGAAACTGTCCCAGATGTTAAGTGAGTTGCAGGTATCGCATGCGGAGACTGTGCTGGAACTAGAAAAGACCAGAGACATGCTCATTCTGCAGCGCAAAATCAACGTGTGCTATCAGGTGCAAGAAAAGATGGTACAGGAAGGGGGTAGATAAATGGGTACTTGGGGACCACTTCCATGCTGGGAATGAAGTGAGGCCCGAGTTTCCAGGGCTGTTGCGAGGCAGTATGCTGCCATGGGCAACACAGAATGTGCCGTCCTTCGACGCACTTGAGGACTCGCGCTTGCCCGTGGCGCCTTGGCAGTAGAAGCCGGTGAAGGGGCCAGCTAATGAAAACGGCAGGTATGAATCTTCTGGGTTCCAGTTTCCCCAGAATCAGGAAACTATTATCCTATGGCACCAATAGCACAAATGGTCCCGGAGAAGTATGTGGTGACCCCAGGATTTTTTTCTAGTGGATCAGTTTGTCCTGTTAATGAGATAGTGGAGTCTCCTTTACCCGAACAAGTGCCACCTTTTTATCTGGGCCCTTTGGTGCTGGGCCACTTAGATAGAAAAGTTCAGACGTCATTTTGTTTCAGGAGGAACTGGAGGCGATGATGACAAAAGCCGATAATGAAAATAAAGATCACAAAGAAAAACTGGAGAGGTTGAATCAACTGCTAGACCTCAAGAACAATCGTATCAATCAGCTGGAAGGTATTTTGAGAAGCCATGGCCTTCCGCTATCCGGCAAGTCTTAGTCCTTTGTTCTTATACTGGACCCGTCACGTAGCTAATGCCGGGGCTGCCTCTGTGCACCTGCCTTGAAGGCGGCCCTTTGCGTCTTGGCATGAGACACGTCCCTCCTGTTCTTTGTCCTGCCATCTTTGGTGTTTTCATATGTGGTTAACAGCTTCTTTTCCTCTTTCGTGTCAGTGTCTTCCTCTGATTCCTCTGGAGAGTTTCAGTAGGGTCCAGCAATTGCTGAATCTGTTTTGAGAATGGAGAGCATATCACTGTTGGCTCCCAGGGTGGCGTAACACACTCCCTCTCTCAAGACTTTTTTCCTCAACCCAGGCCAATATAGAGCTTTATCACTCATCTTTCATCATCCTTTTCTGTGGCTTGTCTCTAAAAGTCTCTGAATTCTTTGTTGCAGTTTGAGGATGTTGATGTGACAGGGCAGCTGGCCGAACACTTATGCAAATTTCAAAGTGCGGTACTTCCTTCATTTAGTAGAGTCGCTGCTGACCAGGGGCTGGTCTCAGTCTCAGCTGTCAAGAATATTGGCTTTGGGGACCCCTGGGTGGCCCAGTTGGTTAAGTGGCTGCCTTCGGCTCAGGTCATGATCCCAGCGTCCTGGGATCGAGTCCCACATCGGGCTCCTTGCTCAGCGGGGAGCCTGCTTCTCCCTCTGCCTGCCACTCTGTCTGCCTGTGCTTGCTCGCGCTCTCTCTCTCTCTGACAAATAAATTTTTAAAAAATCTTTATTAAAATAAATAAATAAATAAATAAGAATATTGGCTTTGTTATTAGACTCAATTTTCAGAGACCTGACTCACACTAACCAAATTCACCAAAGATCGATATTTAAATCAGAATGTTCATTTATTATTTTATAATAGTGGCTATTTCATTGCTGCCATGAGAATATCTAGAACTACTGTTCAGGGCAGCCCTCTCCCTGGAAAGCAGAATCAGGAAGCAGCTCACTTAGTGAGCATGGAACTAGAGTAAAGGGAGATGGGTAATGCTGGGTCATGATTTATCCAAGCCAGGGCGAGTCTGTTAAAAAGTCACTGCCATGTAACAAAGGAAATCCTCCCTTGGATTGAAATTCTCATGTCTTTCACATTCAGGGTCTTTCTCCTGGGACAGTGCAGGATAAATACTCTTTATCTACATCTGAAGACTCATTTGCTTTAACTTATAGTTCTTTCATTCCTGGTAAGATCAAAGAGTTTTTCATATGCTTACCAGTTATTTGTATTGTGTCTTTTGAGGATTGCCTATTTCTGTCCTTTACCTGTTTCTTGATAGTATTTTATTCATTTGTAGAATTTCTTTATGTGCTAAAATTATTAGCCCTGGGTCATGTAATGCAAAACTTTAAATCTAGTTTAGTTATGTTAATCTCATCAGTTAAGAAACCATTAATCTAATCTTTGTGTTCCATTTATTTTGGGCAGGAAGACATTCTGATGTATTCAAAGTATTTTTATTCTACTACATTAACTCTTAATATAGGAATTTCATCATTGACACATTGTGATGATTCAAATACTCCCCAATTTGAAGCAGAGTATATATCAGAGTTTATGATTGGTGGACATGGGAGGTAATGCACAGATTTGGTAGATTGTCTTACATATCTTTTCATCCCTTTGCCAATATTTTCAACCTATTTCCAGGAAGTTTCTTCTCCAACTTTTTACTCCATTACTCTTTGACTTAAGTGGATTTTTTTCTTTTCTTTTTTTGGCCACCTTATGTTGGAACCAAATTCTTAACAGAATGAAGATTCTTTTTTTTTTTTTTTTAAAGATTTTATTTGTTTATTTGACAGACAGAGATCACAAGGAGACAGAGAGGCAGGCAGAGACAGAGCGGGAGGCAGGTTCGCTACTGAGCAAAGAGCCCAATGCGGGGCTCGATCCCAGGACTCCAAGATCATGACCTGAGCCGAAGGCAGAGGCTTTAACCCACTGATCCACCCAGGCACCCCCAGAATGAAGATTCTTGTGACTGATCTGGCTAGCAGGGAAATCATTTCTTGGTAGAGCCCAATGTCATGTAAGAGGCACTATGACTATAAGTTGGTATTCTCTCGATCACCCACATCCCAGATTTTTGGAAATACTCCTATTTTGTGTTTCTAGTGCTTCTCTGTTGGAATTAACAATTCATAGAACCTTGCTGTTAGATAAAACAATGACATCTGAAGACGAAAGTGTGCCTCCAGTGTTTTCCTGAACTTAGCATTTACTTTCCAATCATTCATTTTGTACCTTATCTCTAAAGCAGGGCATGAGTTAGTTGGCCGTCAGAATTCAAAGCTCCTGGTTGCCATTCTTTTGCTTTTCCTTTTGAATTACATGGTGTCTCAAAATCATCAACAATGTGGACTTTCATCATGATTTTTATTCTCCCTCTGTCCCAACTTATTTTACCCTAAGGAAGAGCTCTCTATGCTTTAATGGATGGGCAGTTTTCTTTTCCCTCTAGAACAGCTCAGAGATGTGGCTTATGGCACCCAACAGTTGTCCTTATGTCTGGAAACACTGCCAAGTCATGGAGATGAGGAGAAAGTGGACATTTCTCTGCTGCATCAGAGTGAAAATCTTTTTGAACTACACATCCACCAGGCCTTCCTGACATCTGCTGCCCTGGCTCAGGCTGGAGACACTCAACCTACCACTTTCTGCACCTATTCCTTCTATGATTTTGAAACACACTGTACCCCACTAGCTGTGGGGCCACAGCCCCTCTATGACTTCACCTCCCAGTATGTGGTGGAAACAGATTCCCTTTTTTTGAACTACCTTCATGGGGCTTCAGCCCGGCTTGATCTATACCAGGCCATAGCCAGTGAGCACCACACTCTTGCAGCTGCGTGGATTTGCTTTGAGAGGGTACTGGAGACTGTGGAGAAGGTCCATGGCTCTACCACACTTACTGGTAAGTGCTGTCAGCTTCCCACAGCTCCCAGAACTAATGTGGAATTTCCCGGAGTCTATAGCTGCTCTTCTGGTGGTTTCCCACTTTCTTCCTCTGCCTTTATTCTTAATCCTTGCTACACCATCCGTATCCTCCATGCCTTTCATACCTTCTGCTATCCAGGAGCCAGTGGAGAAGACTTTGGGGTGTTAGAATACTGGATGAGGCTGCGCTTCCCCATAGGATCCAGCCTACAAGCAGGCAATAAGCGGAAGAAAGCTCAGGCCTACCTGTCAGCCAGTGTGCTTGGAGTCCAGGAGGCCCGGGAGGATAAGGTGAGAAGAAGGATGTGCTCAAGCATCTCAGAGGAGCCACAGCCAAGCAGTTCATGAGAATATCTCAGTCTTCCACTCTTAATAAGTATTTGTTGAATGTGAATGAAGGAGAAAAACTGTTGTGCCACAACCAGTCCAGATTCTTTCCTTGGTCAGGCTTGGGTTTGAAATGAAATCATACCCTTGGAGCTAGCTGCCTTCCCCTGTTGTGAACAAAATAGCTTCCCTACTGCATTCTCTAAGATAAGGCTTGAGGGCCAGCACCTCTCTCAAATAACTATCTGCCAGAGCCAGTTTGCAGGCAGGTGAAAGTCATTAGGTTTCTCTGTGACCCAGTCAGAATTCAACAGTTCCTTAGGTATAGGCTCTTCCTCATCAAGGGTGCTGGGGTTCAGCTACTACTCTCTCAGCTTGCCCTTTTCCTTCATCCAAGACCAACATCTTTCCAGTCCAGATTGGAGACTTGGAAGCATCAGAATGAGCTGCGGGTGGAAATCATCAGATGCTACGGCCTCCAGAGTCGGCGGCTGGGAACCCAGCCCAGTCCATACGTCATGTACCGCTTCTTCACTTTTTCTGACCATGACACTGCCATCATTCCAGCTAGTAACAATCCCTACTTCAGAGACCAAGCTCGATTCCCAGTGCTTGTGACCTCTGACCTGGATAAGTATCTGAGGCGGGAGGCCCTGTCTGTGTACGTTTTTGATGATGAAGACTCAGAGCCTGGCTCGTACCTTGGCCGGGTCCAAGTGCCCTTGCTTCCCCTTGCACAAAACAAATCCATTAAAGGTGGGAGTTCAAGGTTATTACATCTTTCTTTTGTCTGCCCAGTGTTGTCTTCCTATCTTACTTTTCTTTGATTACTTGCTTGCAACAGTCTCTTAAAAAACCTGCTGAGAGAGGACTTTAGAATATGGTCAAGAGCAACAGAGCAGAAGACCTGGTGCCTCACTAATCCTATGGAAACATTGGCTGCTTCTGTTTTTTGTTTGTTTGTTTGTTTGTTTGTTTGTTTTAGCAGCAAAAGCAAGATTCTTAAGTGGGTAGAGCCACCAACCTAAAGTCCATACATCCATCTCTGAAAAAACCTTTTCTGACTCTAGTGGTACCTAGTATTTGTGTTTACTTAAGGCCTGTTATTTCTTAGCCCATGATGAGATAGAGACTATAAGCTATGTCCTTAATACTCTCCCGTAATTTTCTTGCTGCTTTTAAGCACAAGTTAGACTCTCATGCCATATCATGAAAAATTTCTTGAACCTTTTTTCACCAATATGGAGCTGACATAAACTCAGGAAGGGTCGACTCTCTGGTTCCAGTATTGAGAGGGTGAGGCAGGGGTATCGGTGCTCTCATCACCAAGTATGGGTGGGTATAGCCGGTACCAACTATGTTTAACAAGCTTCTGGATGTTCCAGAAAGTGTGTGAGCAGGCCTCCCTCCTTCCAATACCATAAGAACTAAAAAACAAAACAAAAAAACCCCAACACCTTTGCTCACAACTCATTCTTTACCAAAAAGATGAGGCAGTACGGACCATCTGTTAAATTGATCAGTGTTACAAATCAGAAGTCTAGCATTTAGAAAAAGCTATTTTGCTGAAATTTTCTTGGCTTTTGTTATTTTAGAAATAGGGACTACTTAAGTGTAGATAATGGTTTCTTTGGTCTAGCTAAGGCTTAGCAAGCATTAGGTAATAGTAATAATAATGCAGACATGTTTATTGGCTGGGTGACTGATGACAAGCAAGGTATACCTTTCCATATGTCTTTTGACTATCCCTTCCTGAAACCTGGAGCTACCCATCTTCCCCTACAAATATTCTAAGTGAATATTAATATTCACTGCTATTTTATGTTACTTCTGAGTGTATTATCATCATGCTTATGTAATAGATATTAATGACAAGAAATATGGTAAAATTCAAAATTGGGGAATAGATAATGTGCTGGTAAATCCTTGCCTGCTTCATGTGATCAGATCTTATTAATGTCTGTGTGTCTCTCAGGTGATTTTAACCTCACTGACCCTGCGGGGAACCCCAGTGGATTTGTTGAGGCACAACTGGGTTGGAAGTCTTTCTACCTACCACCAGAGAGCTTCCTGAAACCAGAAGCTCAGCCTAAGGAGAAGGACGCCAAGAACAGTGTGGAGATCTCATCTGAAGAGGAAAAGTCTTCGTTTTCTCCCCAGGTAGCAGATCTCCACCAGTCCTGTGGAGCATTTTTGAGGAAAGCAGTATTAAAATTGTAGTAAAGAAATGCCTTCTGTGTAATGTCACATGTTTGGCAAACTTATTCTGCATCCCTCATAGTGCCATGAGCCTACCGAAGAAGCAAAACCCTGGGTTTTATTGTTGGGAAGAGAGAGAGATGGCATCTCTCAGCTCTGTGGGCAGGAGAGACATGAAGTCTCATGCTAGGCTGTTAAACTCTCATCCTGTAAGGCTGTCTCTGATCCTTCTATTTAGGACCAGATGGCATTTGCTGAAATTCCCATTGAAGCTGGCCAGTATCAAGCTAAGCGAAAACCTCCACAGGTAGGAGAAAGAAAGGAAAGGGAACACCAGGTTGCAAGCTACTCGAGAAGAAAACATGGCAAAAGAACGGGCATGCAAGGGAAGAACAGAATGGAATATCTTAGTCGTAACATCTTAACCGGAAATACACTACAAGTAAGGCCTTAGAAACTCTACAGAATTAAAATATGGGTTTTAGGGTCCCCAGATATATTATTCTCAGGTAGAAGCAGACACCCAAAATAAGCAGTAATCATGGTTTTTTTGTGGCCAGCATATGTTTCCTCAAACACAAATTGCTTAATTAAATTCTGAACTATTCATTTCAGTGTAATTTAGTTTAACAGTTTATGGACTCTGTAATTTATACTGAGAATTTTACCAGTCTACCTCAACTATAAGTAGTTATTGAACAGCATCTATATGCTTGATACTGTCTTTTCTTCATAGGAAACTGGAGTAAAGTTACTATGTAACACCTAAAAGTATATGAGATTGTAAATATATATTTTATGATTAAATAAAATGATTATATATTATAATTACATTGTATTGGTTGCATAATTACAGTTATATATAATTATTTTATGAAATGATTATAATTATACTATATATACATACAGTTGACCCTTGAACAACATGGATTTGAACTACATAGATTCACTTATACATGAGGGTTTTTTTCAATAAATACAGTATTATGAATGTATTTTCACTTCCTTATGACTTTATTCCTAATTTTTTTATAAGTTACAAGTTTATTCCTATAACATATCCTAACACATATCAAAGTTTCAAGCAGGTCCTTTTGAATCTCAAATAAGAAATTACAACATTCAGCTTTAATTAAAAATAGGAAAAGGGTGATGGTGGTCGTTTAGTCTAAAATGAAAATGCAGAAAATGTTTATTTTGGTGGATCTGTGTAGATGCCATATTTCTCCTTGAGAATCTTCAACTGCTCTTCCTTCTTTTTTGTGTCCATCTTCTGAGATGCCCTGTTGGCATTATAGTACAAAACCACCAGGTATCTGTTATAAACATTGAATCCTGAAGGTTATCACATGCATTCTTGGCATCAAACATACCTTCGTAGACCACATAAGCCGTTCCTCTAGTTTTGGGTGTGTTTCCCACTTGGGTTTGATGAATAGGACCATATTTCCCAAATAAGTCATATATTTCTTCAGCTGTGATTTTGTATGGTGAATTTCTTATATATAAAACTCAGTTTACTTCAGGTGGGAGTTGAACGTTCCCCCTCTTGGCTGCTTGCATTGCCATTTTGGTGGGCTGATAAGGTTGCCGCAGCAAACACTAGAATTCCTCTGGACACCTCTGGAGCTCTCTCTACTCTTTTTTTTTCTCCAATTTTTAATTTAAATCCTAGTTAGTTAAAATACATGTAATTTTGGTTTCAGGAGTAGAATTTAGTGATTTATCACTTACATGTAACACCCAGTACTCATTGCCACAAGTGGACTTCTTAATACCCATCACCCATCTTCCTCTCTCCCTCAACCTTTATTGTTTCTCTTTTGTTTGTTCTCTATTGTTAAGAGTCTCTTGTGGTGTCCTTCCCTCTCTTTCTTTCCCTTCCCATATGTTCATCTTTTTGTTTCTTAAATTCTACATATGAGTGAAATCATATGGTATTTGTCTTTCTCTAACTGACTTACTTCACTTAATATAATACATTCCAGCTCCATCTACATTGTGGCAAATGGCAAGATTTGGTTCTTCTAATGGCTGAGTGATACTCCATTGTATATATAAACCACATCTTCTTTATCCATTCATCAGTCAATGGGCATTTGGGCTCTTTTCATAGTTTGGCTATTCCTGATAATCCTTATGATTTTCTTAATAACATTTTTCTCTATCTTCCTTTATTGTAAGAATATAGTATATAATACATATAACATACAGAATGCATTAATCAACTATTTATGTTATTGGTAAGGTTTCTGGTCAACAGTCGGTTATTAGCAGTTCAGTTTAGAATGGGGGCCAGAAGTTATATACAGATTTTTGGTGCCCTTAACCTCCATGTTTTTCAAGGGCCAACTGTAATTATATTTGTTGTCTTTATTCTGAAGCAGGTGAACTACACTGAATGGAAGTTCTCAGGGCTTAAGAGCTCCAGAGATGATGGTTTAAAAAATCAGCAAAAGGAAGAGGAAATGACATCATCCCACTCAGCAGTGATGCAGAAAGAAGCCCTAAATCCTATAAATGGTATTGTCTTTTTAAAATCTAATTTCCTGTTTAATCACTAGATTATTTTCTCAAGCCAGTTATTAATTATTTTCATCTTGCATTGATAAACTTTTCATGGAAAATGAGTACTGAAGATCCTAGGCTTAGTTTTATGTTACAAGTGTGCAGGTTAGGCCAACCAAGTCTGGAGTTCTCAAAGTAGCTTTCTGTGTATTTCAAGTTAGTTAGCTTGCCAGTTTAGTTACCTAGCATGTATTTCTTGTGCATTATAGTTACAAAGAAATAGCAAAAAGAGTGTGATTGGCTTATTTGTGATGTTGATCCAAATTTTTTAAATTAAGGCAAAGCTTTTTTGTGTTACAGTGAAAGGTAGACATGGTTTCAGGTTATAGTATGGGCAAACTACATAATTCAGACCAACTCCTGCATTGATGACAACCAAAAAGGTGAAGTTAATATATTTTTTAAAGATCTTAACATTTCTTTTTTTTTAAGATTTTATTTATTTATTTGAGAGAGAAGCAGTGAGAGAGCATGAGTGAGGAGAAGGTCAGAGGGAGAAGCAGACTCCCCGTGGGGCTGGGAGCCCGATGCGGTACTCGGTCCCGGGTCTTCGGGATCATGACCTAAGCCGAAGGCAGTCGTCCAACCAACTGAGCCACCCAGGTGTCCCAAGATCTTAACATTTCTTAAAAGTATTAAGTAGTCCATAAGAGAGGGAAGAATTACCTAGCTCAATCAGGGAGATGACTGAAGCTCAGAGAAGTGATACTTCTTTTTTGTGGTACTGCTTCAGCCCTGAGACATTTCCAGTCTCAAAGAAGTAGTGGAGAGACAGAACCATGCTTTTGGTGGACTTTTGGGGTGGAGAAACAGGATGTAGTCTGAATCTGGTGTCTGCGTAGCATAGGAAGATGTCTACCCTGGGCAGAATTGCCCACTTTGGTCTAGGACTCAGAAGTCAGCACCATGCTGACTCTCTTATGTTCTGAGAGGTAGCACTGTGCTCTGGGCACTTGCAGAGCTAGAGAGACAAGGGCTGACCCAGTGCCCACCAGGACTCCAGATACCAGAATTATCAGACAGTGCTTGCTAGCTTCATGGAGATAAAAGCTGAACTTTAAAATGTCAACAAAGAACTGGAGCTATGAAAAAAATTGAGATCGTAAGTTTTTAAAAAAAACTTTGTCTTTAAAGAATTTCAAACTTATGTAAGAGCTGCATGACTAGGACAGAAAAATTCATAAACATACAAATTCACCAACTTCTAGCATTTTTCCCACTTTCTGCTTTATCTTTTAACCATTGGAGAATAAGTTGTACATCTCACCTCCTATTACTGCTATATTTCAGCGAGGAAAAGGAAATTATATGACCACATTCAAGTTATCAAGTTTGTAAACTTATCCTGGATACATAGTACCTGATGTCCAGTCCATTCTCAGAATTTGCTGGTTGTACCAATGATGTCCATTATTAGCAGTCTTTTTCCCCCTTATCTAACCCAGGATCATACATTGCATTTGGTTATGTCTCTTCAGTTTCCTTTAATCTAGAACAGTTCCTCATCTTCATCTTTCCTGACAAATGACATTTTTGAAGAGTATAGGTGAGCTGTTCTGTAGCATGTTCCTCAATTTGGATTTCTCTGATGTTTCTTTGTAATTAGATTCAGGTTATGAATTTTTTTTACAGGAATACCACAAAAGTGATATTGTGTCCTCCTCATTCTATCACATTAGGAGGTACATGGTGTCAGTTTGTCCCATTATTGGTGATGTTAACTTTTATCACTTGGTGAAGAAAGCATCTGCCAGATTTTTTCAAAAGTTATCATTTTTACCTCTGTAATTATTAAGTAATCTATGAGAAAATATTTTGAGACTATATAAATATCTTGTTCCTCATCAAATTTCACTTGATAATTTTGGCATTCATTGATGGTCTTTTTGCCCAAATCACAAAGACTTTACAAAAATACATTGCAAAATTGTAAGTGAATCAGTAGAAATTATAGAACTGGGAAGCCTCGGTGGCTCAGTAGGTTGGGCAGCTGCCTTCAGCTCAGGTCATGATCACAGGGTTCCTGGATCAGGCCCCACATTGGGATCCCTGCTGAGTGGGGAGTCTACTTCTCCCTCTCCGTCTGCCTCTCCCCCTGGCTCACATTCACTCTCTCTGTAAAATAAATAAATAAATAAATAAATTCTTTTTAAAAAAGAAATTATAGAACTGTTCAATACGGAAATTTATCAGAGGAATAGATGTGTCAGAAACAGATTAGATACAACTGAAGTGAGACTTGTTAAAAATATTCTGAATAAAGCAAGGAGAGACAACAAGGTGGAAAATAAAAAAGAGGAGAAGACAGACATAAAGGGTAAAATGAAGAGGTCTAAACTATATTTAATTAAATGTAGAAGAGAAAGAAGGGGGCAGAGGCAATATTTAAAGTGATAATGACTTGGATTTTTCTAGAACTTATAGAAGATATTAAGGTTCAGTGAAATGAAATTCAATGAAAGTAGGATAAGTTAAAAAAATACAGATATGGGGTGCCTGGCTGGCTCAGTTGGTGGAGCATGTCATTCTTGATCTCAGAGTTATGGGTTCAAGTCCCATGTTGTAGTGTAGGGATTAGTTAAAAATACTGAAATTTAAATTTAAAAAATTCAGATCTAAACATATCAGAGTCAAAATGCAGAAAGTGAAATCAAATAAAATATGTTAAAAGCATCCATCTAAAAGAAAACAACAGGGGCACCTGCCTCAGTCAGTTAAGTGTTGAACTCTATCTCCTTTTTAAAAAGATTTTATTCATTTATTTGCTAGAGAGAGAGCACATGAGAGTACAAGCAGGGGGAGCAGTAGGCAGAGGGAGAAGCAGGCTCCCTGCCAAGCATGGAGCCTGATGTGGGACTCAATCCCAGAACACTGGGATCATGACCTGAGCTGAAGGCAACCACTTAACCAATTGAGCCACCCAGGCATTCCACTATCCAACTCTTGATCTTAGCTCAGGTCTTGATCTCAGGGTCATGAGTTCAAGCCCTGTGTTGGACCCCACCTCCTTGCTGGGTGTGGAGCCTACTTAAAAAATTTTTTTTAATAAAAAATAAATAAAAGAAAAAGATAGCCATGGGTCCATTGGTAAGATGGATAACCGACTTGTCAGTAGTTGCAACTATGGCCATAAATCAATGGCAAGATGCCTTCAGTATGCCAAAAGAAAATAATTAACTGCCAACAAAGAATTCTTTACATGACAAAAATATTCTTCCAGAATGAAAACAGAATAGACATTTAATGACAAACCAAAAGGGAGAGTTTGCTTCCAAGCTACATTTTAAGGTTCTTCTTTAGGCTGAAGGAAAGTTATCCCAGGAAGAAACACAAAGATGCAACAAGGAATGAAAATCCAAGAATATGGGTTAAATGACTGTATAAAGAAAAAATATCAACTTGTGGGGCTTAAAATATGGAAAGAGCCCAGGTGTCCATCAACAGATAAATGAATACAGAAGATATGGGGTGTGTGTGTGTGTGTGTGTGCGTGTGTGTGTATGAATATTATGCAGCCATCAAAAAATGAAATCTAACCATTTGTAACGACATGGATAGAACTAGAGGGTATTATGCTAAGTGTAATAAGTCAATCAGAGAAAGATGATTATCATATGATCTCACTGATATGTGGAATTTGAGAAACAAGGCAGAGGATCATAGGGGAAGAGAGGAAAAAATGAAAAAAGAAGAAACCAGAGAGGGAGACAAACCACAAGAGGCTCTTAATCTCAGGAAACAAACTGGGGGTTGTTTGAGTGGAGGTGGGTGGGAGGGATGGGATTGCTGGGGGATGGACACTGGGGAGGGTATGTGTTGCGGTGAGTGCTATGTATTGTGTAAGACTGATAATTCACAGACTTGTACCCCTGAAACAAATTATACAATATATGTTAATGATAATAATAATAATAAAAGAACAGGTATGCCAGCCTCCAGTTGATGACCAAAACTGAAGAGAGCTTCTTGCCACAGTTTACTATGAGGTGATATTCTGCAGTGACAACCTCTGCAAGAAAAATCAAACCCAAAGAAAGAAATAATAAAGATAAGAGGAGAAATCAATGAAACAG
The DNA here is from genome assembly GCA_004024625.1 of Mellivora capensis. Classification (NCBI taxonomy): domain Eukaryota; kingdom Metazoa; phylum Chordata; class Mammalia; order Carnivora; family Mustelidae; genus Mellivora; species Mellivora capensis. The sequence goes on from PISX010000400.1 coordinate 47,076, forward strand.
AAAAGGAATAGAGAAAATCAATGAAGCCAACTTAGTTTGAAAAGATCAACAAATTTGATAAGCCTTAAAAAGAAAGGAAAACAACAACAAAAACAACAAAAAACAACAACAAAGACTTTTATCTAGAATAACTATACTAATTAAGATCCAACAAGAAATTGGTTAGTAATTTGAATAGAAGTTTAAAGAGTTATTAACTATAACAGGAGATTGAACTGGGTGGAGGTAGGTGACGATTGACTAATAAGAAGTAAAAAGAAGGGACGCCTGGGTGGCTCAGTTGGTTAAGCAGCTGCCTTCAGCTCAGGTCATGATCCCAGCGTCCTGGGATCAAGTCCCACATCGGGCTCCTTGCTCGGCAGGGAGCCTGCTTCTCCCTCTGCCTCTGCCTGTGCTCGCTCTCTCTCTCTGACAAATAAATAAATTTTTTAAAAAATTTAAAAAAAGAAGTAAAAAGAAGGGGTGCCTGGGTGGCTCAGTGGGTTAAAGCCTCTGCCTTCAGCTAGGGTCATGATCCCAGGGTCCTGGGATAGAGCCCCACATCCGGCTCTCTGCTCAGCGGGGAGCCTGCTTCCTCCTCCCTCTCTGCCTGCCTCTCTGCCTGCTTGTGATCTGTCAAATAAATAAATAAAATCTTAAAAAAAAAAAAAAAAGAAGTAAAAAGAACTCTAAAAAATACAAGAAGAGCAGATTTAAAAAGCATCCATTAATCCCCAGAGCTGAGGCAGAATACCTAAAGAAGAGATAGGTCTGGGAGACAACTCCTTTCAGAGCTGAAATCCAGACCTCTCTGGAGGGAGTGAAGTCATATTTTATTGAATGGCACAGAAGTGTGCTCTGCCCGTACATCAGAACTCCCAAGAAACTGTGAAGTTGACCTCTGGAACACTGCAAGTAAACCATTCTCAAAGACCTTCCATGCCAGTGGCATTTCACTGCAAAGCTACTTTGGCTGGAGGATTATGGGGGAGGGAACGGTATACCAGGAGAACTGCCCACAGGGAGGTGCCATGTACTGCAGGCCCCTGGAAACTGCTAGAACTCGTTGTTGCAGAAACCATGTGCTACTAGGAATGTGTTCTACCGGAAACTGTGAGCTGCTGGAAAAGGCACTAAGTTACAGAAGCCTGTTGTAGAAGCAAAGTCCTCTTCTGCAGGAGTCTGCCTGTGTACTGGAACCAGGAAGAGAAATATTTTCCTCCTCCAGTGATTCTTTTGTGCTGTCTACTGACAAAACGTAACATGGTGCCAGCTGGCAAAAAAGAAAAATTTACAGGGTCCAAATCTATCATTGCAGAGCAGGTGATGTAGTTTTTATTTTGAGCTGAGAAGCAATTAATTGATATTGCTGATCAAGAAAAAAAAAGAGCAAAGACACAAATTAGCAAAATCCAGAATGAATGTGAAGCCACTATAGACTCTACAATAAATGGAATATAAAATGATATTATGAACAACTTTATGCAACTTATATAGAAAAGACAAATTCCTAGAAAGATACAAATTACTAGAACTGACTCAAGAAGAAATAGTAGATCAGTGTTGACATATGAAAAGTACAGACAAGAATTAGTCATTTTAAATCTTCCCAAATAAAAAAGACTTCACTGATGAAGTCTATCAATATTTAAGGAAGAAAAAATGCTGATCCTTCATAGTCTCTGAGAATAGTAGAGCAAGGGAAACTTTCTAACTGATTTGGTTATAAAGTGGTATTGTCTTAATACAAAAGCAAGCCTAAAACATAAAAAGAAAAGACAACTATAGACCACTATTCAATATGAACATAGATGCAGTATCTTAAATGAAATATTAGCAAACCAATCCAACAAAATAGAAAAATATTAAAAGGTTTGCTCACCATGATCAACTGAGATTTATTCCTGGAGTGCAAATTTAGTTTAACAGCAGAAAATTGATTTAATACACCGTATTAAACTGCTTTCACTACCATGTCTGAACATTGTAGTAGAGATTTCAATCATTGTAATAAGGCAAGAAAAACAAAGTAAAGTCATACCAATAGGAAAGAAAGAAGTAGTGCTTCCCTTATTTGCAACTGACATGATTTTGTATTTAAAATATCATAAGAAATCCACAAAAATTTTTTAAAAGCTAAAAGCATGAACAACATTATAGGACATAAATCAAGATACTAAAATCAATTATATTTCCATATGGTATCAATGCACACCTTAAAATGAAATTTTAAAAAAGTACCATTCCAAAAGAATAAAATATTTAGGAATAAATTTTACAAAAGAAATGAAGGACCTATATACAGAAAACTACAAAAGTTCTTGAGAGAAATTAAAGAAGTTTAAAATAAATGTGAGAAATGTACCAGGTTTATAGATTGGACAACTTATAATTGTTAAGATGGCAGTTCTCATCCAGATTTATATAGAAATGCAAAAAATTTAGAATAACCGAAACAACTTTGTAAAGGAAGAAAGTTGAAATTTTTATACTACCTGATTTTAAAACTTACTATAAATATAAGTAATTCAGACAGTATGGTATTAGCATAAAGATAGACTTACAGACCAGTGGAACAGAATTGTGAATCAAGAAATAAACGTTTAGGGCACCTGAGTGGCTCAGTTGGTTAAGTGACTGCCTTCCACTCAGGTCATGATCCTGGAGTCCCAGGACTGGGTCCCACATCAGGCTTCCTGCTCGGCAGGGAGTCTGCTTCTCCTGCTGACCTTTCTCCACTCATGCTCTCTCTCATTCTCTCTCAAATAAATAAATAAAATCTTAAAAAAAAAAAAGAAAGAAATATTTACATTTATTGTCAATTGATTTTCCACAAAGGTTCCAGGTCAATTTAACATCTGATCTTTCCATAAGTGGTACTAAGACAATTAGATATCCACATAGAAGGAAAAAAAACAAACCAACTTAGACCACTACTTCACATCATACACAAAAATTAACCAAAATACATCATAAATCTAAATATTAGACCAAAACTATAACATCTAAAAGAAAACATAGGATAATAAACTATTTGATCTTATTAAACAAAGATTACTGAGATATGACATCAGAAGCATGATCCGTACAATTAAAAATTGATAAATTGGACATCAGCAAGATAAAAAATGCATGCTCTTCAAAGGACACCATTAAGAAAATTAAAAGATCAGCTACAGATGAGAAGAAAATATTTGTAAATCACATTTATGGTAAAGAACTTGTATCCATATTCTGTAAGGAATTCTTACAACTCAATAAAACGACAACTAAATTTAAAATGGTCAGTAGAGGGACGTCTGGGTGTGGCTCAGTCAGTTAAGCTTTTGGCTCTTGATCTCAGCTCAGGTCTTGATCTCAGGATTGTGAGTTTAAGCCCTGCATGGACTCCACGCTAAGCGTGGCGCCTACTTTAAAAACTAAATAAAATAAAAAATAAATGATCAATAGATTTGAATCGACATTCACTAAGAATATCTTTTTTTTTTAAGATTTTATTTATTTATTTGACAGAGAGAGAGAGACAGCGAGAGAGGGAACACAAGCAGGGGGAGTGGAAGAGGGAGAAGCAGGTTTCCCACTGAGCAGGGAGTCCGATGTGGGACTCGATCCCAGTACCCTGGGATCATGACCTGAGCCAAAGGCAGATGCTTAATGACTGAACCACCCAGGCGCCCCTCACTAAGAATATTCTTGAATGGCTAATAAACATACAAAAAGATGCTCAACAGCATTAGTTATTAGGAAAATGCAAAATAATATAGCAGTGAAATACCAGTACACACCAGCTAGAATTGATATATTCCAGAGGTTGACTGTACCATGTGTTAGTGAAGATGTGAAAAAATTGAAACCTCATACATTACTGATGGAATGTAAACAGTACAACTACTTTGAAAAATATTTGGCTGTTTCTTAAAAAAGTTAAACATACAGTTTACGATCCAGCAATTCTCTCTTTTTTTTTTAAAGATTTTATTTATTTATTTGTCAGAGAGAGAGCGAGTAAGCACAGGCAGACAGAGTAGCAGGCAGAGGCAGAGGGAGAAGCAGGCTCCCTGCCGAGCAAGGAGCCCGATGTGGGACGCTGGGATCATGACCTGAGCTGAAGGCAGCCGCTTAACCAACTGAGCCACCCAGGTGTCCCGATCCAGCAATTCTCTTAAGTGTCTATTTAGGAGAGCTGGAAACATGTGTCCACCCAAAAACTTGTACATAATCCTCATAGCATCATTATTCATCATTCAGAATAAGGAAACATGTCTTAAATAAAAAACAGAATGTACTAGTCATAAAGAAAATATTAATAGTTGACTTGTTTTTTTTAAAGATCTTATTAGAGTGCGAATGTGCATGCATGATGGGGCGGGGGAGGTGGAGAGGGAAAAGCAGGTTACCTGCTGAGCAGGGAGCAGGAGGCGGGACTTGATCCCAGGACCCAGGATCATGACCTGACTGAGCCGCTCAGGTGCCCCAAAGTTGACTACTTTAAAAGTAAGAATTTCTGTTTAGCAAAAGATTAAGCAGGCAAGCTACAGAATGGAAATGATGTTTACAACACATGTAACAAACAAAAGGCTCAAATTCAAAAAATATACAGAACCCCTACGAATCAACTGACAACCCTATAGAAACATGAGCAAAAGATAGGAAAGTCATCCTACAAAAAGGAATTTCAAATGTTTAATAAAAAATATTAGGGGGGCGCCTGGGTGGCTCAGTGGGTTAAGCCTCTGCCTTCGGCTCAGGTCATGGTCTCATGGTCCTGGGATCGAGCCCCACATCGGGCTCTCTGCTCAGCAGGGAACCTGCTTCCTCCTCTCTCTCTGCCTGCCTCTCTGACTACTTGTGATCTCTGTCTATCAAATAAATAAAATTCTTAAAAAAAATATTAGGAATATCAGGGTCACATAACAAGAGAGCGTGTGGGACGGGAGGTATTGTTTGAGACTGTCTGGAAACTACAATCTGCCACACCCTGATTACACTGTTTTTTTTTTGACTTGGTCATTTTCTCCCGTCCCTACCAAAGGACCAACTTTCTATTTTCTTTCCTGCCATTCTTCCTTCTTTCTCTTTCTTTCTTCCATTCTTCCTTTCTTTCCTTCCTCCCTCCCTCTCTCCCTTTCTTTTTCTCTCTCCCTTCTTTCCTTCCTTCCTTCGTTCCTTCCTTCCTTCTCTCCTTTTCTCTCTCCCTTTTTCCTTCCTCCCTTCCTTCCTCCCTTTCTTCCTTCTCCCTCTCTTTCTTTCTCTCTCTCCCTTCCTTTTCTTTCTTTCTCTCTTTTCCTTTCTTCTTTTCTCTTCCCCTCCTTCCATCTCCCCCCTTCCCTCCCTCCCTCCCTCCCTTTCTCTTTTCTCTCTCTCTCTTTTTCTCTTTATTTCTCTCTCTCTCTTTTCTTTTTTCTTCTTTCTTTTCTTTTCTTTCTTTCCAAAAGTGAACTCCTTATTTGGGAAGCTTCTGAATAAGTGAATCTTCGAAAAAGAGGATTTGGTTCTCAGTAAATGAAGCCAAAACCTAGGTACTCAAAACCAGTGGCCAGAGAGTAGATTGAAGAGGTAGGTAGTGGGCTAGATAGGGTGCTTGGAAATAGTTCTGTAATTAGAGCCTTTTCTCTTGTAGATAAAGAATCCTGTGAACAGGCTTCTGAAGTCAGTGAAGCACAAACTACAGATAGTGATGAAATAGTGACACCGGTATCTCTGAAATGTCCTAAGGCAGTAAGTACACTGGGGGTAATCACTGAGTGTGAGACAAAGTTGTAAATAATGATGTTGTGCTTAACAGCCGAATAGGTTAATAATAATCCAATTTTATTTATTTTTTAGAAAAGATTTTATTTATTTATTTGTCAGAGAGAGAGCATGCACAAGCAGGGGGAGAGGTAGGCAGAGGGAGAAGCAGGCTCCCTGCTGAGCAAGGAGCCCGACATGGGACTCCATCCCGGGACCCAGGGACCATGACCTGAGCTGAAGGCAGAGACATAACCAACTGAGCCATCCAGGCATCCCAATAGTGCAATTTTAATGAACCTGATGGGAAATTAAATATATTTAGTTAAATTTACATTGTGAATGAATAGAAGTCTCTTAATACAGTCTCTGATGAAAAGATCACTATCTTGATTTGGTATAAATGAGGACTTGCTTCAATACTTCTCCTTTATTTGGATCCCTTGCCTGCCTCCTTCATTGTGTGCTACGATTCATCTCCAGCCTGAGTGATGCCCATTTCCTCAATCCACCCAAGGAGAGCAGGTTTGCCTTGGGAGGTAGAGGCTGGAAAAGAGGCAAGGATTACTTGTGGAAAAGCTCAGAAAGATCATTCAGTTTCTGAAGTTTTGACCTAATCTTTAAAACCTGAAATTGCTGGGGCACCTGGGTGGTTCAGTTGGTGAAGCATCTGTCTTCAGCTTAGGTCATGATCACAGGGTCCTGGGGTTGAGCCCTGCGTTGGGCTCCCTGCTCTGAGTCTACTTCTTTCTCTGCCTCTACTCCCTCTGCCCCTACCCCCTTCCTTGTGCTCTCTCTCTCTCTCTCTCGCAAATAAATAAATAAAATCTTTCTCTAAAAATAAAATAAGGGGTGCCTGGGTGGCTTAGTGGGTTAAGCCTCTGCCTTCGGCTCAGGTCATGATCTTAGGGTCTTAGGATCGAGCCCCACATCAGGCTCTCTGCTCAGGGAAGCCTGCTTCCCCCTCTTTCTCTCTGCCTGCCTCTCTGCCTACTTGTGATCTTTGTCAAATAAATAAAATCTTTTAAAAAATAAAACAAAACCTGAAATTGCAATTATTTATTAAACATTACAGCCTCAGATCTCTTGTGAAACTAACTGGGGATACATACACACACACACAAATATATGTATATATATATATATATATATATATATATAGAGAGAGAGAGAGAGAGAGAGAGAGATAACTAAATATATACAGATATATTTAACAATCATTGTATTAGAATCTTGTGGGGTTATAAGTGAGGTAGGAAACAATCTTTCTGCTGATCCACTAGAATACTCCCTGACACATTTGTAGGTGCTCAATAAATATTTGTTGAATGAGTAGCTGAATGAAAGATTGAAATCTGAGGATTATGAACTTCATTAGAAACAATATAAGTATAGTGAGACCTAGAATCAAGTGGTTAGATATGTGATAGAAACTCTTAAGGTTTGTGAGGATTCAGAAAAGTGAAATTATTCCTGCTTTTGTAGAGGTCAGAAAACTCTTGAAAGTTAGAACTTGTACTGAGGATTTTTAGGCAACTAAAGTATGTTGGAGTGGGGAGAAACCACTCAAAATCAGCCTTAAGCAATTAAGATAGCAAATACTTAAGTCTATTTTCTTCTGAACTTTTATCTCTCGTATCTTTCTTCAGCCATTACATAATTAGTATCTTGAGAAATGCTTATAAGATAGATCAGAGCCATGAGATGTTGGAACAGGAGTATAACACCTTGGAGATCATGAAGGAGAAGAATATTAATTAATGTGTCCAGGATATAGATATACTTAGCAAAAGAGCAGTTCTCCAGCCAAAGTTTCTAAATCAAGCCACCTCTCAGATGAACCTGAAAAGCAGTCAGCTGGTCAGCAAGTTTTTGAACTACACTCAGACATTATATTTAAAATATTATTCAGAATTAGAGGCTCTTAAATAAGATCTCTTTCTGGAAAACCTTTGTGGACCCAAGAATGCTATTTGAGAAACTAAATACAAAAACTGAGCTTACTTGGGTGCCTGGGTGGCACAGTTGGTTAAGCACCCGACTCTTGGTTTCAGCTCAGGTCATGATCTCAGGGTTGTGAGACTGAGCCCACACCGGGTTCTGTACTAAGTGCAGAGTCTGCCTGAGGTTCTCTCTCTCCTTCTCCCTCTGCTCTCCCCCCTACTCACACTCTCTTTCTCTAAAATAAATAAATAAAGTCCTTTTTTTTTAATTAAAAAAATTGCAACAGTGGGATTAGGGAACTTTCTAGTGTGATGGTTCTGTATCTTCATTAGGGAGTTGATTACACACTTGTATATATTTGTCAAAACTGTACATTTAGGTTTTGTATTTCACTGTGTATAAACGATACATAAATGTTAAAAGTTAAATAGAGGGACACCTCAGTGGCTCAGTTGGTTAAGCATCTGAGCTTTGGCTCAAGTCGTGATCTTGGGGTCCTGGGATGGAGCCCCACAGTGGGCTCCCTGCTCAGCGAGGAACCGGCTTCTCCCTCTCCTTCTGCCCCTATACCCTTTCGTCCCATGCTGTGTGCTCACATGCTCTATCTCAAATAATGAAATAAAATCTTTTTAAAAAATAAAAAAAATAAAAGTTAAACAGATTGTCAGGAACCACCATAGGCAATGTGATTTAAGAGTGGCTCTTATGTTATTTAAATGTCAGTCACTGTAAGAAATACATTTCTACATGTGCCCAGTATAATCATATATAAACAAAAGCTTTGAGAAACAGGGCTTACCTTTATTTGCCATGAACTCTCCTGTTTTCTGTTCTATTCCATTCCATTCTAGCCTAGCCTATCTTATTCTTTCACTTAAAAAAAATGCTAGTGAAACTCACCTAACTGACCCATAAATGTCAAAACCCACATTTTGGAAAACATGATAGTTTTCATGATGGGGATTTTAGGAGGGTTGTGCAACGGCTGTTGAGAGGGCATCAACTAGCTTTCAAGAGTCACCCAGGTTGTTCTGAAGTAGATCTGTTGAGAAATACTGCCTTCTGGGCTTCCTAGGAGAAGGCCCAGGAGCTCCGCCTGCTTCCTAAGAGAGGTGAAGATGGGAGTGGGGGTAGATCTTTGAGAAGTGAGGGCATTGGCCTGGCAACCTAGAGGACAGAAGAGAACCCCCAGATGATGAGGGAGCACTGTGCCAGTTGGGGCCATCCCGGATTGACCCCTTACTAGTGTCATGACAGGACTTGCTGCCACACCAGGGAAAGGGAGGACTTCACATTGCCTTCAGCTTCTGTCTTGAAACTCAAGAGATGTCTGCCCTCCCCCTGGTGTCTCTAATGCAAAATGGACCCAGACACAGTCCAAAGAGAGGATGGTGTTTGTGACAGCAACTACAACAGGGTTGGAGGGACTGGCACTGCCATGAGGGGGCAGGCTGCTCCGGCAGCCTGCTCTGGGGCCAGCACTTGGTGGATGCAGGAAGCTCTGGGTAGCAGTTGACCAGTAAACTGATTCTCAAGGATATGGGAGATGGGGGCAACCCTTGAGGGTCCCTTCCCTCTGCTGGAGCTCTGAGCTATTGCTCAGTAAACTTTGCTGCCCATCAAATTAAAAAAAAAAGAATATGTTAGATGGAATATGGCTATGATTGCTCTCTGAGGGAGTAACGTGTTCATTAGATGGAGTAGGAACACTAGGAGCATCGCTAACCTATAGGATAAATAAATATTTTTCTTGTCAGGGTTCAGAGAAGATGTGTATTGAAATTGTCTCCCTGGCCTTCTACCCAGAGGCCGAAGTGATGTGTGATGAAAATGTAAAGCAGGTGTATGTAGAGTACAAGTTCTACGGCCTACCCTTGTCAGAGACGGAGACCCCAGTGTCCCTGAGGAAGCCAAGGGCAGGAGAAGAGATCCACTTTCACTTCAGCAAAGGTGAGGCATCCCTTGTGCTTGGCTGGGAGAGGAGTCTGAGGGGTCAGAACTGCTCTGCACTTCCAGTGGGGTGGATGCAACCATTTTATTTATCAAAATGATATATGCATATGGTTTTACTTGAGCTTTTTGTTTTTTTATTATTTTTTAATTAAGTTTTAAATTTTAATTCCAGTATAGCTAACATACAGCGTTGTATTAGTTTCAGGCATACAACATAGTGCTTCGACAACTGTAACGTTATTTGGTGCTCATCAAGATGAGCATACTGTTAATCCTCATCACCTGTGTCTCCCGTGCCCCCGGCCACCTCCCCTACAGTAACCCTCTGTTCTCTATACTGAGGAGTCTGATTTTTTGGTTTGTCCTTTTTCCCCTTTATTTGTTTTGTTTCTTAAATTCCACACATAAGCGAAATCATTGTCTTCCCCTGACTGACTTATTTCACTTAGTCTTATACTCTCTAGATCCATCCACAGTGGCTGCACCAGTTTGCATTCCCGCCAGCAGGGCAAGAGGGTTCCTTTTTCTCCGCATCCTTGCCAACACTTGTTTCTTGTTCTTTAGCCATTCCGACAGTTATGAGATGGTATCTCACTGTGGTTTTGATTTGCATCTCCCTGATAATGGGTGATTTTGACCATCTTTTCCTGTGTCTGTTGGCCATCTGGATGTCTACTCTGGATAACGTTCATGTCTTCTGCCCCATTTTTAAATTAGTTTGTTTGTTTGTTGAGTGTTGAGTTGTATCAGTTCCTTGTGTATTTTGGATACTAACCCCATACTGGGTATGTCGGTTGTAAATGTCGATTATTTCCTTCACTGTGCAGAAGATTTTAATTTTGATGTAGTTCCAATAATATGTTTTTGCTTTTATTTCGCTTGCCTTAGGAGACATATCTAGAAAGAAGTTGTTATGGCTGATGTACGAGAAATTACAGCCCATGCTATCTTCTAAGATTTTTATAGTTTCAGGTCTCACATTTAAGTCTTTAATCCATTTTGAGTTTATTTGTGTGTATGATATAATAAAGTGGTCCAGATTCACTCTTTATTTATTTTGGGGGGGCATGAGTGGGGGAGAGGGACAGGGGGAGAGGGAGAAACAGACTCCCCGCTGAATGTACACCCTGATGCCAGGCTCGATCCCAGGACCCCGGGATCATGACCTGAGCCGAAGGCAGACGCTTAACCAACTGAGCCACCCAGGCACCTCGACCAGATTCACTCTTTAATATGTAGCTGTCCTGTTTTCTCAACACCGTTTGTTGGAGAAACTTTTTCCCATTGCTTATTTTTGCTCTCCTTTGTCAAAAATTAATCAGCCATATAATCGTGAGTTTGTTTCTGGACTCTCTATTGTGTTATGTTGATCTATGTGTCTGTTTTTGTGCCAATGCCATACCGTTTTGATTACTTTGGCTTTGCACTATAGCTTGAAATCTGGGAAATTGTGATACTTCTAGCTTTTGTTTTTCTTTTAAGGTCTTTTGTGGTTCCATACAAATTTTAGGAATATTTGTTCTAGTTCTGTGAAGAATGCTGTTGGTATTTTGGTAAGGATTGCATTAAATCTGTAGATTGTGGGATGCCTGGGTGGCTCAGTCGGTTGAGCGGCTGCTTTTGGCTCAGGTCATGATCCCAGCGTCCTGGGATCGAGTCCCACATTGGGCTCCTTGCTCGGCAGGGAGCCTGCCTCTGCCTGCCACTCTGCCTGCCTGTGCTCGCTCTCTCGCTCTCTGTCTGACAAATAAATAAATAAAATCTTAAAAAAAAAAATAAATCTGTAGATTGCTTTGGTTAGTGTAGACATTTTAACAATACTTGTTCTTCCAATCAATGAGCATAGAATATCTTTCCATTTGTTTGTGTTATCTTCAATTTCATCATTGTTTTATAGTTTTCAAAGTACAGGTTTTTACCTCCTTGGTTAAGTTTATTCCTAGGTATTTTATTATATTTGGTGCAACTGTAAATGGGATTGCTTTCTTAATTTCTTTTTCTGTTGCTTCATTATTACTGTATAGAAATGCAACCAGGGATGGGACGCCTGGGTGGCTCAGTCGGTTAAGCGGCTGCCTTTAGCTCAGGTCATGATCCCAGCATCCTGGGATCGAGTTCCGCATCTGGCTCCTTGCTCAGCAGGGAACCTGCTTCTCCCTCTGCCTCTGCCTGCCTGTGCTCGCTCTCTCGCTCTCTCTCTCTCTGACAAATAAATTTAAAAAAAAATCTTAAAAAAAAAAAAGAAATGCAACCAGGGGTACATGGGTGGCTGAATCAGTTAAGTGTCTGACTCTTAATCCCACCTCAGATCTTGATCTCAGGGTTGTGGTTTCAAACCCAGTGTGGAGCCTACTTAAAATAAAAAATAATAATAATAATAATAATAATAATAATAAAGAAATGCAACAGACTTCTGTATATTGATTTTATATCCTGTGACCTTACTAAATTTATTTATCAGTTCTAGTAGTTTTTTTGGTGGAGTCTTTAGGGTTTTCTAGTATTATGCCATCCACAAAGTAGTGAAAATTTTACTTCTTACCAATTTGGATGCTTTTTATTCCTCTTTCTTATCTGATTGAGGGCTAGGACTTCTAGTACTGTGTTGAATAAAAACATCCTCATCTTATTCCTGGTCTTAGGGGGAAAGCTCTGTTTTTCACCATTAAGTATGTTAGCTGTGGGTTTTTCATATATGGCCTTTATTATGTTGAGGATGTTCCCCTTAAACCTACTTTTTTGAGGGGTTTTATCATGAATGGATATTGTACTTTGTCAAATGCTTTTTCTCCATTTATTGAAATTATCTCATTGATGTGTGATGTATCACATTGATTGATTTACAAATAATGAAATACCCTTGAATCCTGGAAATAAATCCCACTTGATCATTTAAATATATTGTTGGATTTGGCTGTTAATATTTTGTTGAGGATTGTTGCATCTATGTTCATCAGAGATAGTGGCCTATAGTTCTCTTTTTTTTGGTAGCGTCTTTATCTGGTTTTGGCATCGGTGTAATGTCTGCCTCATAGAATGAGTTTTGAAGTTTTCCTGCCTCTTCTATTTTTTGGAATAATTTGAGAAGACTAGGTATTAACGCTTCTTCAAATGTTTGGTAGAATTCACTTGTGAAGCCATCTGGTCCTGGACTTTGAGAATTTTTTTTTGTTTCTGATTCAATTTCATTTCTGGTAATCGGTCTGTTCAAATTTTCTATTTCTTCCGGAATCGGTTTTGGGAGGTTATATGTTTCTAGGAATTTGTCCATTTCTTCTGGGTGGTCCAATCTGCTGGCATGTAATTTCTCACAATATTCTCTTACAGTCCTTTGAATTTCTGTGGTGTCAGTTGTTTTTTCTTCTCTTTCATTTCTGTTTTTGTTTATTTGAGTCCCCCTGCCTTTTTGATGAGTCTAGCTAAAGGGTTATCAATTTTGTTCATCTTTTCAAATAACCAGGTCCTGGTTTCATTGATTTGTTCTATTGGTTTTTAAAGTTTCTGTTTTTTTAGTTTCTGCTCTAATCTTTATTATTTCCTTCATTCTACTGGTTTTGGGTTTTGTTTTTTTTTTTTAGTTCCTTTAGGTAAAATGTTAGGTGGTTTTTTGAAATTTTTCTTGCTTCTTGAATTAGGCCTGCATTCTTATAAACGTCACCCTTAGAATAGCTTTGCTGCATCCCAAAGGTTTTGTACCATTGTATTTTCATTTGTTCCCATGTATTTTTTAATTTCCTCTTTGATTTCTGGGTTGACCCATTCATCGTTTAGTAGCATGTTATTTAATCCCCATGTAGTTGTGCTCTCTCCAGATTTTTTCTTGTGGCTGATTTCTAATTTCATAGCACTGTGATCAGGAAAGATACATGGTGGGGCACCTGGGTGGCAAAATTGGTTGGGCGTTCAACTTTCAGTTTCAGCTCAGGTCATGATCTCGGGGTGTCAGGCTCCGCGCTCAGTGTGGAGTCTGCTTGGGTTTCTCTCTTCCTCTCCCTCGGCCCCTTCCACTTGTATACTTGCTCTCTCTAAAGTAAATAAATCTTAAAAAAAAAAAAAGATACATGGTATGACTGATCTTTTTGAATTCGTTGAGACTTGTTTTATGGCCTAAAATGTGATCTATTCTGGAGACTGTCCCATGTGCAGTTGAAACGAATGTGTATTCTGCTGTTTTAGGATCGAGTGTTCTGAATATATCTGTTAAATCCATCTGGTCGAATGTGTCATTCAAAGCCACTGTTTCCTTGTTGATTTTCTGTTTGGATGATCTGTCCCTTGATGTAAGTAGGGTTATGTGTATGGTTTTAAAATATCAAATAGGCCTAGAAAAATTTTTAATTAAAATGAAACAGTCCGGGACGCCTGGGTGGCTCAGTTGGTTAAGCGGCTGCCTTCGGCTCAGGTCATGATCCCGGCGTCCTGGGATCGAGTCCCGCATCGGGCTCCTTGCTCAGCAGGGAGCCTGCTTCTCCCTCTGCCTCTGCCTGCCACTCTGCCTGTACTCGCTCTCTCTTTCTCTGACAAATAAATAAAATAAAATCTTTAAAATTTAAAAAAAAAAAGAAACAGTCCCTTTTTCCATCCCTTCTACACAAATCACTCCCTGTTTTCCTCCCCATTCTCTGTGGTCCACCACACCCCTTTTCACTTTTTCTGCTATTTCTTATTATTTAACTCCATGTTTCTGAATAATGCTTCTGTTGCAGCTTCCTGACTCACCATTTTAAGATATTATCTGCTGACTTCCTATCGTGACACACAAAATTTCTCTCTCTTACGCTGTACCTGTTTCCTTCTTCCCATAGAGTTGGATCATAACTTTTATTTAATTCAGTCTTAATTGTTTCTATTATTATGGATATGTAAATATTAATTCTTCAGAACCAAGTAGTATGCCATAGTTAAAATCCTTTTTTTGTATTTTTTTGTCTCAATTTTTTATTTGCTCTATCTTCATTATGCCCACTGTAATTCTTTTCACATCCACCAACAGCCTTTCCAAGTTTTCAAATAATGAAAGCTGTCAAAGAATGTATCAATTTTTTTTTCCTTGAAGACCTTTCTTCAGCCCACCATTCAGCTATTATCTTGCTGCTAGCATTTGGAGAATTTGATTTAATTCTTTCTTATACTGGGTTTCTTATCTCCTGGGTTGTCATCCACTGATTCACTTTTATATTTTAATGGGTCATATTTTCCAGTAGCTTTTAAATAAAGCATACACTGGGGGGTGCCTGGGTGGCTCAGTGGGTTAAGCCTCTGCCTTCAGCTCGGGTCATGCGTTGGGCTCTCTGCTCAGGGAGCCTGCTTCCCCTTCTCTCTTTGCCTTCCTCTCTGCCTACTTGTGATCTCTCTCTGTCAAATAAATAAAATCTTTTTTAAAAAAAGCATACATTGGAAGTACATTGCAATTATCTCGCATGAAATCTATTATACCCATAGAGCCAAATGATAATTAGACCAAGTATAGAAATGTATTCTGAAAACATTTTTTCAGAATTTCGAAGCAGTTGGTCCATGATCTTTGCCAGGAGTCTAACCTTTGTATGAAAACTACCTCTACCTGTCCAGAAAACTTGAGCATTTTATCTTTTTCCTTAGTATTCTTAAATTTTAGAATAATGTGTATATTTTTCCTGTAATTGTTCTAGCCATTCAGGGGTTCTTTCAATCTGGAAGCTCATGGTTTTTAGTTCTGGGAATTTTTATTGCGTTTCTTTGATAATTTTGTCCCTAGGATTTTCTCATTTTCTTTTTTTTTTTTTTTTAAGATTTTATTTATTTATTTGTCAGAGAGAGAGAGAGCACAGGCAGACAGAGAGGCAGGCAGAGGCAGAGGGAGAAGCAGGCTCCCTGCCGAGCAAGGAGCCCGATGTGGGACTCGATTCCAGGATGCCGGGATCATGACCTGAGCCGAAAGCAGTCGCTTAACCAACTGAGCCACCCAGGCGTCCCTTTCTCATTTTCTTAGTAGAGTTTTTGATCTTCCAAATTAATCCTCTGATTTTGTTATTTTCTTTTTTTTTAAAGATTTTATTTATTTATTTGACAGAGACAGCGAGAGAGGGAACACAAGCAGAGGGTGTGGGAGAGGAAGAAGCAGGCTTCCCTCTGAGCAGGGTGCCCAATGTGGGGCTTGATCCCAGGACCCCCAGATCATGCCCTGAGCTGAAGGCAGACATTTAATAACTCAGCCACCCAGATGCCCCTCATTTTCTTATTATCTTCCTATAATCCCACTTCTATCCTTTCTATTTTGGGGAAATTTCCTTAATTTTTTTAAGATTTTATTTTTAAGTATGGCTCAGTCAGTTAAGCATCTGACTCTTGATTTTGGCTGAGGACATGATCTCAAGGTTGTGAGACTGAGCTCCACATCAGGCTCCATACTGGGCATGGATCTTTTTTTAAATATTTTATTTATTTATTTGACAGAGAGAGAGAGAGAGATCACAAGTAGGCAGAGAGGCAGGGTGAGGGAGAGGGAGAAGCAGGCTCCCCGCTGAGCAGAGAGCCCCATGCAGGGCTCGATCCCAGGACCTGAGCCCAAGGCAGAGGCTTAACCCGCTGAGCCACCCAGGTGCCCTGGGCATGGATCTTGCTGAAGATTCTCTCTCTCTCTCCTTTTGCCCCTTACCCCCACTCCCCTCTCTTAAAAAATATATATATATATATATATTTTTTAAGTCATCTCTACATCCAACGTGGGACTCAAACTTACAACCCCAAGATCAAGAGTTACCTGCTCTACCAAGTGAGCCAGCCAGGCGTCCCTTAATAGGTGTAGTCATTTTTTTTTTCTTTTAAGTAAACTCTACTCCCAGCCTGGGCTCAAACTCACAAGCCTTGATCAAGAATCTCTACCAACTGACCCAGGCAGGTGCTCCCTTAGATTTCCTTAGTCTTAACTTCCAGTCATTGAAAATTTGTCTTAGATTTCTAAGAGCTGTTTGTTGTTGTCTATTCCTTCTCCCCCCACCCCTTAAGTATATTCTGTCTTTATATGAGGTAGAAGTTTATTTCTTACTTACATAAAATGAATTCTGAGGGGGGACAGTCCAGGGCTGAGGATATGCGATCCTATCAGGGTCCAAACTCCTATCCTGCCCTCCGATCAACCTAGCGCCTGTCTTCCATCCTTTTGGTGAGCCTGTCACCCTTCATGGTTGCCGGGGAAAGGAAGGATGCTTCCCAGTTGAGCCCATTAAGCATACATAACACAATAGCCAGAACTTACCGTGCTGCAGCCAAACCTAGCTAAACAAGAGGCTGGAAAACATACGCTAATGTATTTGAGGCTGCAGCATTCCCATATATAAATAAGGAGGAAGGGAGAGGGTGGGTGTTGAGACAGGCACCTTGAGTTGAACCTGCTACAAAACTCAAACCTCTGCATGGCCCTAAGAAATCAGTCTCCTGGGATTCTTCCAGCTCTAGAGTGGTGGGAGCACATTTATCTTGGCACACTGGCGGAACAGCTTTCCAGGCAGATTGTAAGGCTTCTTTTTTATCAGGGTCAACTAACTTTTTCTTAAAGGGCCAGGTAGTAAATATTGTAGGCTTTGTGGACCAGATGGTTTCTGTCACAACTATTCAACTCTGTCACTGTAGTTGGAAAGCAACCATAGATAATATGTAAACAAATAGGTGTTGGCTGTATTCGGTAAAAACTTAATGTACCAAAACAGGTGGCCTGCCGTGAGCCCTCGATTACCAACCTCTCTTTTCTGTCATGGTTTTATGTATGCCACTTATGAAGGTCTTAGTGCCCATATAGCAACAGTGTATGATTCTTCACTTTTCTTCTCTCTTATCCTTACTGCAGTGATAGACCTGGACCCACTGGAACAAAAAGGCCGAAGGCAGTTTCTCTTCGCCATGCTGAAGAAACAAGATCCAGAGCAAGGACGGTAAGCATCTGCTTTCCACTTTGAAAGAAGGGAGATATTATCCACCCAGGAATTCAGTTTGGTTTTGCACTGATATTGAATATTCTAATAACTTCTTTTGTATTAACTTACTGGATGGATTTCTCATCTCCTTGAGGCTAATTCATGTTTGCAGCCACCTGATAAACTAGATGAATCTCATTGGTGTAGTTCCTCTCTCACCGGTGCCAGCCCCTGATGACACTGTTTTTGTGACAGCAAATACTTGAGTACTGACAGTGCTCTGTAAGGACTGGACAAAGCCCTTTGACATTCCCAGATAATTTATATCTCACACAGTGCCATTGCTAGCTTACCAAATATTACGTCTTTATGATAGGAATTTCATATTTAGGGTTTTTTTTAAAGATTTTATTTATTTGACAGAGATCACAAGTAGGCAGAAAGGAAGGCAGGGGTGGGGGGAAGCAGGCTCCCCGCTGAGCAGAGAGCCCGATGTGGGGCTGGATCCCAGGACCCTGGGATCATGACCTGAGCCGAAGGCAGAGGCTTTAACCGACTGAGCTACTCAGGCGCCCCCATATTTAGTTTTTTTAAAGAAGGCTCCCAGCATGGAGCCCAAGGTGAGGCTTAAACTCATGACCCAGAGATCTAAACCTGAGCTGAGATCAAGTGTTGGATGCTTCATTGAGCCACCCAAGCCCCCACATTTAGATTTTTAAAATTATTTCTCTACAGGATTACTTTGACGTAACTGAAGTAAATTCGAGGCATACTATCAATTTTAGGGACGTGTCCCTGTTATTCCTCTGGTGTGAAGAGGCCTCCGTTTAGAAGCTCCCAATGAAATGCACAGGACATAGTTATACTAAGAAAATTATTCACCATTCAGCTGAAATTTGAAATTCAAATTTAAGTGGACATCTCTTTGGATTTTTTTGTTTTGCTTTGTTTTTGGCAAGATCTAGTAATGTTGCCTCCTTTTCAAGTGTGTGGGGTAAGAAATAATACAGGGCTGGTGTTTTAGCCCAATAAATTTGTTTAATTTGCATTTACTTTGTCTCCAGTTAGTCATAGAAAGGACTGAAGAAGGAGCCACGGAAATAAATAGTGCATCTGACTTCAGTGTCACTGTGTACTTAGATAGAAGCTTACTGGTAACTTTTGAAAATATAAAGCGTTTTGTTTGTTTCCCTTCTGCATCAATGTTGAATTTAGTTATTTTCCTTTTTTTTCTCTCTCAGCATTCCTAGAATACTTTCTTCCTTTATTTCCTTACAGTGGTAGCTTCTTTCCTTTTCTTTTTGTAACCTTCTATTCAATTTTAGATTTCGACTGACGTATAGCGGACAGAACATTGGCTTTGTAATTAGAGAAAGCCTGGTTTTGAATCCTGGCTCTTCCACTTACTAGCTCTGTGAATTTTGAATATTACTTGGCTCGAGGGCTTCTGTGAGGATACAACTGAAATAATTAATGTAGTTTACCTAAAGCCTCTTGGGGGGCACATGGGTGGCTCAGTCAGTTAGGCATCTGATACTGGACCTCAGTCAGGTCTTGATCTCAGAGTTGTGAATGAATTAATGAAGGAAGAAAGGAAGGAACGATGAAGAATGAATGAATGCATGCATGCATGCATTTGGTATTGTGCCCTGTAACTAGAAAGGTGAAAATTGGGTTCAGGTAGTTAGCATCATCCCTTTGCATTGTTGTAGTTCTCAGTAAGGATACAGAAGCATCATCACAAATCAATATTACTTTGTGAGCTAAGAACGTGTCACTTTCAGAAGAATTTCTTCTTTTTAGCTTCATCCTGTTTGGCTGTGATTTTAAGTCCTATTTTTAGTCCTATTCTTGTTCCCTTACCACTATTAGCCACCAGTATTTGCTTTAAAAAAATTAATAGGGATACAGAATGTCCAGAATAGGCAAACCCAGAGAGACAGAAAGTCAATTGGTGGTCTCCTGGAGACTAAAACACATTGTATTTTTACTAAATTTACTAAAACACACTGAATTGTACACTTTAAAATGGTTAAGATGATGCATTTATGTGTGAATTTTATCTCAAAAAATCGAGTAGGTACTAGTTTCTAGAATTTCGTATCATTCTTCGCTGAGTTGAGTCAGGAGAATAATGAGTGCTGTGGACTCCTGGCTGCTCGTGGGCGCTGTGCCCTGCACTCTGGTGCCGTCTCCAGACATACAACTCATAGGAATACACTTTTTATACATTTTGTAATTCTGTATTCCTTCTGTTTTCCTTTGCTCTGGCTTGATACCCAACTTTTATTTAGAAATCTAAGAACTCTTCTAATTCTCCTATAATCTTGGTTTTTGTGCAAACACCTTCACTGTCCATGACAAATCTTTCATCAGAGTTGTAAGCTATCTTAGAAGCATCCTATATGAATAGGTTTCTTGTTTTAATATTTTATTTATTTATTTGACAGAGAGAAGCAGCAGTTAGAAGGAGAGGGAGAAGCAGGCTCCCTGCTGATCGGGGAGGCCAATTCGGGGGCTACATCCCAGGACCCAGGGATCACGACCTGAGTGAAGGCCAACACTTAACCACTTAACCTACTGAGCCACCCAGGGGCCCCTATCTGAACAGTTTTGAGACAACTTGATCAACTGCATCATCTTGAGTCTTAGTTCCCTCTTTCCCAGACCTGTCATTCCTTTAAAATACACCAGTTCCTTCTCTTTTGCCATTACAGTTATGTAAGATGAAGGCCAGGGAAAACTGATTCAGGGAAAACACTGTATAATTTATGATTGCCTTTATCATTATATATGAATTTTAAGCCTTACAGTATCAGCAGTACTGAGTTAAATGAAATTTTTCCTTTAGTTTAAAGTTTACAGTGGTAAGTGATCCTATGGACGATGAAAAGAAAGAATGTCAAGAAGTAGGATACGCGTTTCTGGAACTGTGGCAGATCATGGAATCAGGAAGAGACGGTGTAGAGCAAGAGCTAGAGAGTGAGTAATAAACTTGCATACTTCTCTGTTTCACTTATTTCTAAGGGAATCAGCCTAATCACAAATTCTCTGCCAGTTTTACCTTCAGTATATAATTACCGCTATGAAGGTGATGATACAAACTGGATCCAAATCCAGTTTGTATATTTAATCTTGAAATAGCTGTAGCTTTATTTCTAGATTGAGCATGAGTAGTCAGTTGTATATTTTAGCCCATGTATCTCATGACAACCAGAATATTGTCTTTTATGAAAATCTCCAGTGTTTGAAATAGGGGAATTTTGAAAAGACCAATTCTTTTAATTTCAGTCAAATTTCGACATCAGGATTTCTGATTTCTCTTAAGCATATAAGGTTTGTAAAGGCAGCAAACACCCTCCACTTTTTTTTTTTTTAAGATTTATTTATTTATTTGACAGACAGAGATCACAGGTAGGCAGAGCGGCAGGCAGGGAGAGAGGAAGGGAATCAGGCTCCCCGCTGAGCAGAGAGCCTGATGTGGGGCTCGATCCCAGGACCCTGAGATCATGACCTGAGCCGAAGGCAGAGGCTTTAACCTACTGAGCCACCCAGGCGCCCCAACACCCTCTGGTTTTAATGTGTGACACTTCCCCTAGTCTCTTCAACACTCACTCACCTGCTCCCTCACACCTCATGGTATTTGTTACTGAGTTTTTTGGGGATGTTTTGTTTTGTTTTGTTTTTTTAGTTACCAAATCTTAACAGTCCTGCTTCAGAAGTGTTTTGACTACATCCCCACTTCCACCCCATTTCCATCAGCTACAGTATTTCTTTACAGAGTTTGATCACCACCTTCTTCTTAAATCTGTTTTTAACATTGTTTGCTGCAAGACTGGCATGCTTGAAAAATATCTGCCTTTGGATGCCTTTAGGTGGGCCTATTTTGTCCAGTCCCACTGCTCTTAATCCTGTGTGTCTGGGATTTCACATTTACCTTATCTGCAAGGCTGTAATAGGGTCTGAAAATTACCCACTAGACCAAAGGTTTTTCAAACTGCCAGTCCTTACCAACCAAATAATGGATAGTGAAATTAGTAAGTCATGACCAGAACTGAGGGGGGAAAAACTGTAGAAAATATCAGAGTGTTCTGCACACAGATTATTTTGTGACACTTATGTACATGTATACTGAGTCATGATATAAATTATAATGAGATTTGAGGGATACTTTTCAGACCAGGGGCTACAGAGCTCAAACTAGCTGGTAGATAAGATTCTTCATTTTATTCCTCTAGTACCTTACCAGCTGAGGTACTGGGCAAGTCATGTAACCTCTCTGTGCAGGTTTCCTCAACTGCAAAAGGAGAATAGGGTTGCTCCCTCACAGGCTTGTCCAGAGGATTGAGGGAATGCTTAAGTGAAGGCTTGTGGGCGAGGAATATTTAGGACAGGGCTGGCTCCCTGGCACATGGCGAGTGCGGTCTCTGTCACCTGCTTTTTAACTTGTACTCCCAAGTTCGATTCCTGTCCCCATTCCCCAGACATGCTGCACTCTTCCTGGCTTCAGTGCCCTTTGTTGAGAAGAAACATCCCCTGAAGCCTGAGGTCAGGACCCCAACATTTCTAAAGCCAATGAATATGTCTCAATTATTCTGCTTTTTTTAATCATCAAAAGAAAAATTTATAGTAATTTATTTTGGCTGCCCTTCCTTCCACTCAGGCTTTAATCATGTTGGCCTGACTTCAAAGACAAAACACCGCTTTCTATCCCTGCAGCTCTCTTCTCTCTCAGCACTTTCAAACTCTGCTCCTTGAAATATTTTCTGTTCTGACTATGCCTACACTGTTCAGTTAAGATTAAGTTTTCATGGGGGCGCCTGGGTGGCTCAGTGGTTTAAAGCCTCTGCCTTCAGCTCAGGTCATGATCCCAGGATCCTGGGATGGAGCCTCACATCAGGCTCTCTAGTCAGCAGGGGACTGCTTCCCGCCTCTCTCTGCCTGCCTCTGTGCCTACTTGTGATCTCTGTCAAATAAAATCTTTATTAAAAAACAAATGATCAAGTTCTCATCCAAATTCTTTATTGATTCTGTTCTTACCAATTTTCCTAACTGCCCAATCCAGTTGGTTTCCTTATTCATCCTACTTGACCTTTCTAAATCTCTAAAATTATTGCTCATTCTCCTTTTTAAATGCCATTCTCAGGTGCCTGGGTGGCTCACCCAGGTTGGTTGGGTGTCTTGCCTTTGGCTTGGGTCATGATTCCAGGGTCCAGAGATCGAGTCCTACATCAGGCTCCCTGCTCAGCAGGGAGTCTGCTTCTCTTCCTCTGGGCTGCACGCTCTCTTGCTCTCTATCAAATAAATGAATAACATCTTTAAGGGGAAAAATTACATACATGCATGCCATTCTCCCATTTTTACACCATTTGACTTTCCATATCAATCTATGGGGGATCCTTCTGTTTCTTTACAAGGTCTTCCACCTGGATGCTTAACAATGGAGCCACCCAAGGCACCCCGTATATATACAGAGCTTCGCTTCTGCCACTTCTTGTAGCTTTCTAAACTTGTCGTGTTCTCATGTCTTGGCCTGTGCTTACGATATCTTAAAGACTTAGCTCAGGGACTGTCTCCAGAAAGCCTTTTCCGATTCCTCCATCCTGGCTTAGGTGCCACTTCTGTGTGTTCCCCAAGTTCCCAGAGTTTTCATCAGAGCACTTCGCATACTGTACTGACTGTGCTCTCCCTTCTTTTCCGCTAGACTGTGCCCCCTGTGAGGGAGTGACTTTTAGTATCACCATCCCCACACACAGCACATGGCAGTTAGGTAAGTGTTTTCTAATTGAACAGTGCTGCCACCTGACCTGTTTGCCTTTCATCTCCCAACAGTTGTCAGCCCTGGAGATCAGGTCACCCAAATAGGAAGGCTGAAGGTGTCTCTTCAAGCTGCTGCCGCCCTCCAGGCTATTTACAAGGAGATGACAGAAGATATGTTTTCATGATGAAGCAAGTACTATTCCATTCTAAACTTCCTGAGGGAACCATAGTAAAAAGTCTCTTATAAAGTAGCTTGCTATACCATGAATTTGGTTTACTGTGCTGTCTGATATCTCTCAACCTAATGACAAAAGCTTAGAAGGATGAAAGCCAATTTCTGTGATCCTCCCCGGACAAAGGCATTATTCTCTAACGTCTCAGCACTCTCCCAAGTGAGAAGCAGGCCTGCTTTCAGGAACTGCAAAAGAATGTTCACAAAAGGTGAGTTTACAAAAACAAAACAACAACAACAAAAAAAAACCACAGTTTATTTTTTAGTTCTTCCAAAATTGAAAATATCAAGTCCTACTGCTAAGGAGAAAAAAACAAACAAACAAACAAAATCCGAAACCCCTCCCCCCCCTCTTCTCTTAAAGTCACAGAACACAGAAGGAACTGCATTGGGACAGGTGAGTGCAGAGAACCAGGAGGGGGAGGATGGCGAGATAAACTCCCCAAATACTTAAAAAGCTGTTCAACAGAAACTGTGATAAATACAGGACAATGCAAGACCAGTAAAAATAAGGAGCAGCAGTGACGAGAGGCTGTGTTGTAGACGTGGCCTCCCTTCCTCTTCTCTTTTCTCATCGGTATTCTAGGCCCCAGGCATGACCTGCCCCTTCCAGATCTCAATGTTGATTCCTCTGAGCCTCCTTCTAGGTTTCACTAGAAGCAGTGCGTGAGGCACAACCATTCTTCCTCAGATACATCAGAAAAGAAACAGTGGTAATTTTGCTCCTACCATGGTACCATGGGTGAATTTGTGAGGAGAAGGAAACTGAGCCAGGGAGTGCCACTGCTTCTTAGGTCGTCCAAGGCAAGGCAGCAGACACACCTCTATCTGTGTGAGGCCAAAAAGCCAGAAACTCAGAGTTACCAGCCCGATCTGCCTCACTAGCTCAGATGGTATGATTTATCACAACTTTTAGCAAATTCCAACAACCTTTTCTTGAGTGCTGCAAAGATGGGACGTAAAGAGATGTGAGGAAGGTCATGGCAGTAGGGTAGGATGGAGGCTCGGATCTGCTGGTCAAGAACCATGGTACAGGTAGTTAGGGGTCACCTTGTACCAATGTCTTGGAAATACAGCTTTGAGACATCAGAGAATAAGATGTCAGAAGCCATCGATGTCCTGGCAGAAGGTGGCAGGAAGAGAGAGGAATGAAACAGTACTTATTAACAGTGGAAGCCTCTGCCCTTCTTCAAGAACACCTCCTCCCTCGCCATCTGGATGGGGCCACTGGCACGTGTCCTGGTGGGCCTGGAATTCCCCGAGTAGATTGGTCCACACAAATGGCCCCCTAAACCCATAAACACAAACGGCCAAACTTCAAAAGGAAAAAAAAAAAAAAGGAAAAATACAGTTTCTATGTCATGTAAAATTTGTAGGGGTTGGCTGGATAAAGAATGGAGCTGAGGACCAAAGTTCAGAAGTTACTTCCTCTTTTTCTTGGGGGGTGCAGAGCTGTGTCTGGAACCACGGTTAGAGCCACGGCCTGAACTGTGCACAGACGCCTTCCTCTTCCGGCTCATACTTCGACTCTGTTCTTCTTCTTCCTCGTAACGACTTTCACGGTCCGCTAAATAGGAGAAAGGCATTACTAGTTAGTGAAAGGTTAGCTTTGATACCTAATAGTACATGACAGTATGCACCATTACAATGTGCACTCTGCCATCAAACTTAGGTTTTAATCTGTTAGTCACTTCTTGGTTGTGTGATTTTGGGAAAGTACTTAACTTTTCTGAACCTTGGTTTATGTATTTGTATGATGGAAAATTATTTTATGATTAAATAAGGCAATCTATGTGAAGTACCTATCCCAATGCTTGGGATCCAGTAGATAATATTTCCTTTTCACCTTGTATCTGGTGTTTGGGTTCAGAGTAATTAAACTGGTATTACAAAAACAATCCCAACCCAGAAGAGGTCCAGAAAGTTAAACTATTACAGGACTTAGATTTGGAAACTGGATGGCCTAATTCTGGAGCCTTTATGTGGCTATCCTAGCTATGGGCCCACGTGAAGAAAGCATCCGTTACAGTCACGCCACTGGGAAGAGTGTGGACACATTCCAGAGTTTATCTGCTGCTCTGATGAGGCTGCAGCTACAACTCCACATGAGTTTTATAGTGTTCTTTTGTTATTCGTATTGGGCAAATAACATTTCAAAATACTAAAATCTGCGAAAAATGTATGCCTCAAAAATAAACAACAACAAAAAATTTACCTTTTCGGGCTTCTTCCTCCAGTTCATCCCAATCCTTTCCACTCTCTTCTTCACTGCCCAATGATTCCTTGGAATAGTCTAAAATAAAATTGATTAAGCATTAGTCTTTAGATAGGAATGGAATGCCAGAATTCTTTCCTCCTTTATGAGTTTCCAAAAATGACAGTAGGTTAGAAAGCCATGAAAAATTTTCCCTATAGACTAACCTGATTCTTCAGCTTCTGATGAATAATCTTCATCACTATCCTCCTCCTCCTCTTCATAGTCATCCTCTGAAGGATTAAAAGTCTCATCCTCGATTTCAGACTCTGAATCCCCTTCCTCAGCATCACTCCCCTGGTGAGTCAGAGAGTGTAATACTATTTACTGGATTTTTTTTTTTTTACATTCACTTGATTAATGAATTAATTTAACCCACTTGGCACAACAACATTATTTCTTTTTTACATGAAAAAAAAAAAAAAAACAAAACCACCCAAGAACCCTGAGTGGACCAAGAGATAGAAGGCTAGATTACTGGTAAAGTGCAATTAGACAAATATCTAATTCTATTTCTTAAATATTCACTTCACCCTTCCTTACCCAGGAAAATTAACCACAAAAATACGCTTGTAATACTGCATTATGCAGAGATGGAAGAACCACTTCTTAGAAAACAATTTTTGCAAAATGCCCTCAATTATACCTGAAACTGATATATGCTATATGTTAATTATACTTCAAATTTTAAAAAAAGTAAAAATGCACTGAAGAATTTCTTCCCAATACCAAGAAAGAATAATTCTGCAATTTCAAAGAAATCTGAGTGACTACCAGTCCCTAATTTATCATCTACCTGTAAAACTACCCTGGAGAAACAACACAGTATAAGGCCAAGCTCCCACTCGGTCTGCTCCCTTTGGTGTTACTTACATGGCATTTCCTAGCCGCCCGATGGTAATGGGCACCACCATGTACCAGAAAAGAAACCCCACACTCACGCACCTCACCCTCAGGCTCTAGGAAAGACCAGCCACCTTGTTCGAAGAAGCCCTCGGGGTCGTCGACAATGGTCTTCATGATCTTAGTCCAGTTGAGGGACTGTACTCCTTCTGTGTACTTTAGGTCACAGGAACTGAGAAACGGGACAGTATGAAGTCAAAATCAATTCTCTGTATTTTCTGAGAAGGTACTGTGTCATCTTGTTCATAAGCATCTCTGAATGCAGATAACCTTTTTCTAAATATAGGGTAGCAGACATTCTTTTGCACTTTGCCACCAGAACAGACCTGGTAGCTGACATCTGGTCTGCTAGACACCAGCCCTCATGACAGAGCAGCATTCCAACCGAAGCAAGCTTTGTCTCTGGAACAAAGCTCATGTTTTTGTTTTCCATTTTCTTTCTTAAGCACCAACTTCCCCGATCCTCCTTTAGCTTTTTCTCCTCCTCATCTATGCTTTCCCCTCTCTGACTCTTATTTGCAAGTAGTTTCAACTTATAACCATTTCTATGATTCTTATTTTCCAGCTCTAATCACTCGCACCACTGTAGTTCAGAAACAGCAACTGGCCCTGGCCTTCCCGCCCCGATCCCCCACTGCTTTCTTACGTACTGCTTATTTGGTGCAAGGTCTATTTGAAGATAGGGATAAGTTTTTTGTTTGTTTAGTACCTAAAAAGTGCCTTGTATTAAGACATTTAAATGACTTTCTTTTACCCACTTCTGTTGAGAAGAGCCCAATCAATTCAAATGGGCAGGAAGGAAGAGAAAAGGAAACCAAAGAAATGACAACAGCGAGGATCACAACAAGAAACCTTTAACACAAAATCTATCTGCGAACCACTGCCATAAGTTCGTCTTAGGCACTGGTATCATACATGCTCTAACTTGTGCTTCTAGCCATGGTGGAATAAAATGGAATAGATTTACTTTTTCACTTTAAACAACTAGAAAACCAAACGAGATATGAAACAGCTTTCAGGGTGCCTGGTGGCTCAGTTGGTTAAGTCACTGCCTTCAGCTCAGGTCATGATCCCGGAGTCCTGGGATGGAGCCCCGCATCCGGCTCCCAGTTCCGTGGGGAGTCTGCTTCTCTCTCTGACCTTCTCCTCTCTCATGCTCTCTCTCATTCTCTCTCTCTCTCAAATAAATAAAATCTTTCTAAAAAACAAAACAAAACAAAGAAACAGCTTTCAAACACTGGTTGAAAAGCAGCACAGGATTATAAAGAAGGAAACATATAGGGTTCTGATTTATAACTGCCCAAGTTTTCTGTCTGGAGGCAGGTCCCAGGCTGCTATGCAGGGAAGGAAAACCCAATCAGAACTGAGAGAAGTATTTGAGGAGGCTGAGACAGCTATAATTTTGAGGCAGGAGTACTGGAGGAGAGTGATAAAAAGAGTTTTAGAAATGTGAAGAGGGATCCCCTCCAATCTGTGGCTGAGAACATATCTCCACATGTATGAGAGAAAGCTAAGTAGAGCTGGGCAAAGCAGCAGGCCAGATAATTCCCAGATCTCACACTGAGCTGGAAATAGTTCCTATTCCCATCAGCTTCAATGGAAAGACCCTATGACAAACAGTGAATCAGAGTCCTCAAGAGTACTGCCCCAGCAACGGGGTAAATTGGTCCTAGACAAAAAGTTATTCTGAACCAGCACTGGTGACATTTGAGAACAACTTCTGAAAGACCAAGTGGTATCCAAGTCATTCAACTACACCTACAATGAAATCTAGAAAAAAAGTTAAAACCTACCACAGAAAAATGTGTAGCCACACAGTTTGGCAGTTGATCACAAAATATCAGACAGGCAAAAAGGCAGAAGAAAAAAATCAGCCAGTAGAATAGACCCAGAAAATACAAAGATGGTGGATGGAAGTATCAGATAATGATGTTTAAAAAGTTATAAATGAAGAGAGAAACTTGAAGATGCTGAGAGTGAAGAAACATGTAATTAGTCTCAGAAAAAAAAGAGGGGGCAAAAATATTTGAAGAGTAATGGCCCCATTTGTCTTCTCTCTCTCTCTCTCTGGAAAAAGAAAAAAAAAGGGATAAAACATTTCTAAATATGATGAAAACCACATACCCCACAGATCTGAGAAGCCCAATGCATACTAAGCAGAATAATCATTTAAAACACAGCAAAGCACCTAATCAAACTGCTAAAAACCAATGATACAAATAGAAAATAAATACCCTGAGGAAAAAAGGCAATCTGTACAGGGGTACAAAGAAAGACAGCAGATATCTGAGCAGAAGCCAGGTAAGCTGGAAGACGATGGAGCACCATCTTGTAAATATTAAAAAAAAAAAAAAAAAAAAAAGACTCATCTTACAATTCTACATCCAGCAAAAAACATCTTTCTACAATGAAAGGGAAATAAAGACTTATTTAAAGAAAAAGCTGAGAGAATCTGTCACCAGAAAACCTGTGCCTCAAATGCTAAAAAGGAGGTTTACGTAGCAAAGAAAAATTAAAGCAGACAGAAGGTTGGAACCACACAATGAAGAGCACCAGGAATGCTAAATACATGAGTAAATATTGAAGACTTTTTTCCTCATTTTATAAATTAAGAGATAACTGCCTTGGGGCATGACCCTGGCTCAGTCAGAAGAGCATGCACCTCTGGATCCTGGGGTCATAAGTTTGAGTCCCATGTTGGGTGTAGAGATTACTAAAAAAAACAAAAAACAAAACAAAAAAACCCCCAAACACCACCACAAAACAAAACAAACTCCAAAAGACTTTAATATATAAACATAAAATTAATCCGAAAGGGAGCATAAAAAGAGAAGAAAAGCAATGAACAGAGGAGAAAAACCAAGAGCAAGAAAGCAGACTTAAACCCAACCATACTGATAGTTAATGATAAATGTAAACGGTCTGTTTTCACCAACCCAATTAAGAGTAGAATAAACAAGTAGATCAAACAATAGATTAAATAATAGATTAAACAAGACCCAGATATATGTTGTCTCCAATGAAGCCACTTTGCACACAGTCAAGAGTAAAAGGACAAAAAAAAAAGACACGTCATACAAACACTAACCAAAAAGCTTCTAAAGCTAGAAGTCCATAGTAATGAAACACCAAGTAGATTATGAA
The DNA here is from genome assembly GCA_004024625.1 of Mellivora capensis. NCBI lineage: Eukaryota > Metazoa > Chordata > Mammalia > Carnivora > Mustelidae > Mellivora > Mellivora capensis. The sequence goes on from PISX010000400.1 coordinate 76,867, forward strand.
ACAAAGACTATGGTTAAGCCATTGCCTTCAGCTCAGGTCATGATCCCAGAGTCCTGGGATCGAGTCCCACATTTTTTCATGATGGAAAAAAAAAAAATCAATAAAATTAAACTGCTAGGCAAAATGACTAACAAAAGGAAGAAACAAAAATGATCAATATTAGGAATGAAAGGGAACATCTTCATAAATTGTACAAATACTAAAATTGGTAACTTAGATTAAGACGACCAGTTTATTGAAAGACACAATATGATTCTAAAATTTACACAGAACAATGTAATATATGTATTTTTAAGACCTGTCAGTGGTGGGGGGGAGGGCATGACACAGGACGAGGGGAGAGCAGAAGGCAGAGGGAGAAACAGGCTCCCTGCTGAGTAAGGAGCCTGATGTGGAATTCGACCCCAGAACCCTGCGATCACGATACAAGTCAAAGGCAGAAACTTAACCAACTGGGCCACCCAGATGTCCCTAATACAACCAATTTTGAAAAGGAACATATCTGGAAGACTTACACTACCTGATTTCAAGACTTTCTATAAAGCTACAATAATTATGACGATGGTATAAGGATACACATACGCCAATGCAACAGAACATCATCCAGAAATAAACCCTTTCCTACATGGTTGATTTCTTTTTTTTAATAAGATGCCAAGATAATTCAGGGGATAATCTCATCACATGTTACTAGAGTAATTGGCTGTATGTAGGCAAAGTATGAACCTTGATCCTGTACTACAGTAAAAAAATTAGCTCCAAATAGATCACAGACCTAAATAGGAGACCTGAACCTATAAAACTCTAGGAGAAAACAGAAAACATTTGACTTTGGGTTAGTCCATTTATTAAATAAGATGTAAAAAGCACAAATTACAATAGAAAGATTAGATCTAACAGGTTTCATGAGAATTTTGCACTAGTCTTTACTAGTTTATTTAGTCGTTAAAAGACAGTCGAGAAAATGAAGAGGCATAGAAACTATTGAAAGAAAATATATTCAAAGGGTGCCTGGGTGGCTCAGTCGGTTAAGCAGCGACTTGATTTTGGTTCAAGTCGTGATCTCAGGGTCCTGGGACTGAGCCCCGTGTGAGGCTCTGAGCTCAGTGGGGAGTCTGCCTGAGGATGCTCTTTCCCTCTCCCCAGACTCACACTTTCTCTAAAATAAGTAAGTCCTTAAAAAAAGAAGAAGAAAACATATACAAAACCTATATTTAAGAATATATATCCAGGGGCGCCTGGGTGGCTCAGTGGGTTAAGGCCTCTGCCTTCGGCTCAGGTCATGGTCCTAGGATCCTGGGATCGAGCCCCACGTCAAGCTCTCTGCTTGGTGGGGAGCCTGCTTCCTCCTCTCTCTCTGCCTGCCTCTCTGCCTACTTGTGATCTGTCTGTCAAATAAATAAATAAAATCTTAAAAAATATATATATATCCCATCTAAAGGATTTTTAAAATTTATATTTTAAAAAAGATTTTATTTATTTGAGAGAGAGAGAGAGAGAGAGCGCGCGTGCCTGTGCACACGCACAAGTTGGGGGAGAGGCACAGGGAGAGAGAGAGTCTCAAGCAGACTACATGCCTGCTTACCAAAGAGCATGACATGGCTCAATCTCATGACCCTGAGACCATAACCTGAGTGGAACTCAAAGAGTCAGATGCTTAACTCAGTGAGCCACCCAGGTGTCCCTATCCAGTGTGAAGAATTCTTACAACTCAAATAAGCAATCTCCTTTTTAACATCGGCAAAAAAATACAAAGTTACTTCCTCTGAGATACAGAATGACACATAAGCATATGAAAAGATGTTCAACATCATGGGTCATCATAGAAATGCAAATTGAAACCATAATGAGACAGCACTGCACACTGAACAGCTAACATTATAAAAAGAGACAAAAGCAAGTGTTGATCAGGATGCATAGCAACAATTCTAACATAATGCAGCTTTCTCCGGGTTTTCTGGAAAGTGATTTGGTAGTTTCTTACAAAGTTAAGTTGAACAACAGACTTAACCACAAACCATACAACCCAGCAGTGCCACACTTAGGTCATCTACCCAAGAAATGAAAACCTACGTTTACACTTTAAAGACCTTATATAATGTTTACAGCGGCTATTCATAAGAGCCCCCACATGGAAACAACTCAAATGTCTACTAAGTGGTAGTTGTGGTATGGAGTATCTGTAAAGTGGAATACTCCTCAATAATAAAAAGGATACACTCAACAACCTTCAAAATTTCAGAATCATTGAGCTAAGTTAAGGATGCAAGATACAAGAGGTTACATACTGTAGGCTTCCATTTATGTGAAATTCTAGAAGAAGCCAAGTGTACAGTGATAGAAACCAGGGATAAGATTGTGGGAAGGGGAATGACTATAAAGGAACTTTCAGGAGTGAAGAAGTCTTCTATATCCTGATTATGATGGTAGATGCAAGACTGTATCCATTTGCTAGAACTCATCAAATCACATACTTGAATTGGTGAATTTTATTACATGTAAGTTTTCCCTCAATAAAACTTGTTTTTTAAAAAGTCATATACATTTACACATAGTATTTGTGACGTTACACCACTACCTACCTGCATGTTTCTTAGGAAAATCCTCAGGGAAACCACAAATTTGTATCTTTCTCATAACTGAATTTCTATATTCTCTCATCCCACTTCTTAAGAGGAGGTTTGTACTTACAGCACTTCCCATTCACAGGTAATGGGGGTGGGGGTGGGGGGCAGAGCAAACTATACTCAAGGCTAACCAAGCCTCACCCTTTACAACTAGAGAGTAACATCTCCTGGACACGGACTTCTCACACTTCCGTGAGGAATTTTTTTTAGCTGAAGTGTATAAATATGGATGTCAAAGGCTAAAGTAAAATGAATTTCTATCTCATCATTCAATAAAAATAAGAGTAATGGTAAGAGATATGCCTCCCTTTTTATAATTAAATTATTACACATGTGTTTAGATTTTTTTATACAGCCATCGAAGAGTCAAAAAAAATCTATGCCTTTGATTCTGTATGTGTAAGCATACATCAACTACTGTTGGAATTTCAGGAAAAAGTTATTAACTCTATCCAATAAGATTTCAAATTTTTAAGTCCTGGGATATAACTCAACCCAAAGGCAGGTTTACCCTCAAGTACACCAGCAGATTTTATATACAACACACCACACTCTTATTCTGTAATACAGGGCTCACAGGGTAAACGGGAGACTGCTGGCCAGTTTACTTACTTCAACCATTCCTTGATGGGGTCTAGGGAGGCTACAGGAATGGCGTTGATCATCGTGACCTTCTTGCTGTAGTCCTTGTACACTATCACCATATCAAAGTTCTTCAGGTGAAACTGAACCCGCTCAAAGTGAATCAGCTCCACTTCATCCAAGGTCACCACAAAAGGTGGCTGTTAGGGAGAAACTGGATCACTACCACATAAATCCCCTAAAGCACCAGGCTTTTCAAATTCTGTCAGAATCTTTTTTTTTAAAGATTTTATTTGAGAGAGATTGAGCACTCCTATTTTTTTCTGTGAAAGACTAAAAAGGAATATAACATGCTGAGAAGTCCCGGTAAAAGGATTTTTAAGATCAAAATCTTTCCTCAGGGAGAAAAAATTTAAGGAAACTATGAAGAGACTATTTAAAAAACTAAAGAGACTTTTGAAGAATCTTTTGTTTAGTAATTTATGTCTAACAAAATTATCGGGGCACCTGGATGGCTCAGTTAAGTAAGTGTCCATCTGACTTGATTTTGGCTCAGGTCATGACCTCAGGGCTGTGAGATCGAGTTTGATGTCGCACTGGGTGTGGGGCCTGCTTAATTTTCTCTCTCCCTCTGTTTCTCCTCCTCCCTGCTCTAAAGTAAAAAACAAAACAAAACAAAAAAAACAAAAAAAAAACAACAACAAAAAAAACAACTTTCAAAAATGAAAATCATCAGAAATAAAAAGGACCTAGTTTTCAAAATACCTATCTTAAAAAAAAAAAATCAAAATACCTATCCTTCTGCTTTTTTTTTTTTTTTTTAAAGATTTTATTTATTTGACAGAGATCGCAAGTAGGCAGAGAGGCAGGCAGAGAGAGAGGGGGAAGCAGGCTCCCCACCGAGCAGAGAGCCCGATGCGGGGCTCGATTCCAGGACACTAGGATCATGACCTGAGCTGAAGGCAGAGGCTTAACCCACTGAGCCACCCAGGCGCCCCTCCTTCTGCTTTCTTTTCTCTAACAATTTTCCTACTGAAAGGAGGTAAGAAATACTCACCCACTCTGTAGCATTTACCAGCGCACTACTAGTGGGCTGGAGGAGGCAAGTACTCCTGTAAGGAGCGCCATTAAATCTGAAAAAGAGTAAGAAAAAAGATTCACATAAGACTGGGCCCATTGCAGGGGAAATTTGCTGCCACAATACACTTCTTTCCTTTCCCCATTCCAAACCCAGCTCCAGCATGCATACTGGAGAGTCATTTACAGGGGAAGCCTCTCAGTCTGAGCCACTCACCCCAGCCCTAAAAATGTTCAAGAGGGAATGGATGTCTCAAAGGTTTTCGATCAAAGGAAAAAGGGAATGATCTGTTATGCTGAGTTATAAAGGAAGAATAACTAATTTTTCTAATAGGTAGACAGCAACACTTCAGGCCAAAAAGATGAGGAGATATGTTACCCCAAGTCCCTAAAAGGCACTTCAAATTCCAGTTCCTCCTTAGTTAGAGCCTCTACTTTCTCAATGAAATTTTTAAAGGCTGTTTTCAGTTTGTGCCTCATTTCCCGTTCCATCTGTATAGGAAAAAAAAATACTAATTAACCACAGGCATCACTTTACTTGTTAATAGTACATCCCTTCAAAAACGCCGAAGTGCTTCTACAGTCCTTAATTCTCATACCCACGATGCCGACACGGATACCGTCCTAGAGGCCGCTATACCGTAACTGCGCGGCCAAGGCTGCAACTGATGCCTCATCCACAAACCATGATGCTGGGCCATCCCCACAAATACTCGAGCGTTTCCACAGAAAAATTCAGGGGTGGTTCATGAAATACAATGACTACTGAACTCGGATCTGAACCACAAGCTACCTCAGTACCCTGCAAAAAAAAACCCCAGGAAATCTCACAGACCTGCTCGGCATAGAGGTCATCTCGGTCATGCATGTGCTGATGTTTGCCCAAGTCCGTGGTAATCTCTCCCACTTCCGTATAGAATTGCACGTCTGTGTGCCGCTTCTTCCCAAACATGATGGCATTCTGCGGGCAGAGCAGAAAGCATAAGAAAGAAATCAGAAAACTCAAAGAGGCAGACAACAAACAAGATGAAAAAGGAAATAATACCTATGCTGGAAACCATGGCATTTATGTAAAGATAATTAAAACATCCCTGGTGTCATCATAAATAATGACGTCTGAGAATGTGAGAGCCTATGAATTTTAAAAAGTACTATTTATTAGAACGGACTTCAGAGATCAGGCTGGAAATAAACTGCATCTAAGGAACATTTTTCTACTTCAGAAACAGGAATCTGGAGAAAACCTTTTGTTTGGTGGTCATTAGGTATCACATCAAAGGAACATACATGTTGAGCACCTTCTAGATTTCAGACACGGTGAACTTTATAAACCTTATCTCATTCAATCCTCTTAATAATCTTATGTGACAGGTGATATTATTCATCACTATTTTTTTACTATTATTTTTTTTCATTCATCACTATTTTAAAGGAAAGAGGGTGACACAAAGATCTTGCCCAAGACCCCACAGCTAGTAAGAAGACAGGTGTACCTTGAGGTGAAAGTGCAAGACAATAATCATCTCTCCATCACACGGCTGAAACAAAGCATGCTTGATGTTATTGTACAGGATGTCCACTTTGTCTCCCCGAACAGAGGTGAAGCGGAAGCCTGGGGACAAACGAACGATGCTAAGCATCAAGCAGCAGCATGAGGTGAGGCCAGAAGACACTGCATTTTTTCTGGCTGATTTGCACAGGGTCAGAGAAAATGCCAAAAACTACAGAGGGTTTTCCTTTCCTTGCGCCCATGGAACAATGTCAGCAGATTTCTCCCAGTGTTTCTCCGACATACTGTATTATCTGATCATCTACAAATGTGCCCCAGAGACAAAGCTCAGACCAACGAGAGATTATCCATACCATTGACATGGGCCTCCAGTGAACCCTGCATCCTCTTTTGGGCAATGTTTGGGCGAATGTATAGATCTTTCAGTTTGGGATTACTCCGGTTGAGATTGATCACCAGGGAGTCCTGTTTCACAATGCCCTAAGTAGAATGAGAATCAAAGTGAATCCTCACGTTATCTCTGCTGTGTCTGCCAAACCCACATGTTTCCTGTTGCAGAAAGGTGCTTTGTTTGTGTGCAAGCTCACCTCCTTCTCCTTCTCTTCTGCTTCCCGGGTCTTATAGCGCTTCTGTACTTCTTTTATAATTCGGAAAGCATTCTGGAGGTTCAAGGCTGGTACTGTCTGTTCTCCAGGAGCCTTCATATTTGAAGCTCGGTATGTACTGTTAAAAAGGGGAAGCCAGAACATATCTAAGTTTCTTTATCAGGATGGTTCACTTGCACTCTTTACTCTATTTTTTAATGGACTTAATATCTTTCAGGAGAAAAAAGTACCAGTGAATAGTAGGACAATGTCTGGAAAGCTGAAAAACATCTCCCTTTCTTCTCTCTGAAACAGAGACTATTATAGATGGCTAATCCATTGGGTGGGAAATCACACTTATTTTTCAAATCTGGCATAGTCAATTATCCCATTCCATACCACGAAGAAGGAATGAACTCCAATGAGACACGCATTTCCTTATTTATAATTCTACTACAAAACATATATAATCAGTTTAACATATTTTCATGAGGACTCCAAATTGGGTTCTATCCTCAAAACATTACAAAGCTAGCAGGATGATTCTAAACAGGTACCACCGAGGGGGGACACAGCAGAGACAACGAAACGTTTCTGAGAGTACCACTCCAACCAGCAGGGATTTGGGGATGGTTTTTTTCCTGGGGACTCACATTTCCTTGACAAAAGTGGCTTCTGGGTTAGGAAAGATGTTGCCCTCATTCCTGCCCAGAGCACTGCCCGGGCAATAGAAGTTGATTCGCAAGTAAGTATAATCTCCTTCCACAGACATGCTTATATTCTGCTCAAAGAAAGGAAAAGCATTAACAAAATAAACAGGTTTCTTTCCAAATTAAGGATTAGTAGTTATGGGGACATAAAGTTAAGTTGCAAGTTATAAGTTGACTGCTAAACCTACCCTGTAAATCTTGATCTAGCTCTAATGACCTGTACCTTATTTTTTTGTAAGACCAAATGTGTGCTTCCAAAAGAATCACTAACCTCCGAGTACCTGGAGCCACGTGTCCAACTACATGTTAAAAAATACTTAATTGCAAATGGTATTTCTAGACTAGATCACTAAACAAAGTGAAAACTGGGAAGGAAGGAGAGGGACAGCAGGGGATGGGGAGAGACGGTGCAGCCCAAAAAAGAGTAGGTGGAGAGCACAACCACTAGTTTCAGAAACAGTCTGGATGGAGCCTGACTCAACGTTCACACCTTGATTGTGGCAATGTGAAAAGGCGTCGCGATACCGAACACGGGCATTATCACAGTTTCGTATTTCTTATCAATATAGATCTTCATTTCCCGAATATGTGGTTCCTTAGGCATCAAAGATGGGTTTTTATAGGACACGTTAGATTTGCGAGCTCTGGAGTGGGGATAAAAAATTTTTGTAAGAAATTTCCATAAATCACATATGAACCTAAGACAACCTTGCTGCCCGATGTAAACTCTTACTTCTGAATCTGTTGTTCTCCTTTCTGTTCTGTCAGTCGCCTCTTTGCTTCCTCATTCAGTTGAGCAGCCAGTTCCTTTTGATGTGCCCTTCGTTTCTCTTCTGCAGTCATCTCATTCTGGAGAAAGAAAAGTGTCAGTCCTACAAATGGGCCCCAGATACAAACCACAGGACAGGTAGAGATCAATGCAGGCTGAAACCATAAACTCACTCGGGTCCTTTCTGTAAGTAATGCTGCCCGAGAACCTCTTCCCAACAGGTCCTCGGCTTCATCTTTCTCCTCCTCCTCCTCTTCTTCATCCTCATTCTATGGGAAAAAAAAAAAAATCATACTCAGAAATTCCAGTTTTAATCTTCTTAGCCAACATAATTTTTGCCTTTTTAAAGTGCCAAACTTCCTACACCACTTATCTTTCTTTTTCCTACCTTTAGAAAAATCCCCACGTTCTTCACTTTCTTCTTCACAGAAGTGAGAACAGTAGCTGGGCCATCCTGGAATAAAAGGAAGAAGTCAGACATTCCTAAGAGCATTTAAATGAGGCACTTTCACTTTCTAGCCTAGTATATAGGAAAGCAGTGCTTTGAAACTTCTGGATACTAAAATCTTTGACAATGAATACAGATTTTATTTTCCGAACCTCATGAGGAACTATAATTTGGCAGACAAACTGAGATAATGATTAAGAATACAGGCTTGATTTGAAACCTGGCTCAGTCACTTCCTAGTGCTGACATCTGGCTATTGACTGCTACTGCTCTGTGTCCCAGTTATTTTTTTGATCTGAGGGCAGAGTATCTACTTTGTAGGGTATTATAATTCGACGAACTACTGCATAAAAGTCTTTATATAATAAGATATCAGGAGTATTTGCTATTAAGGAATCAGTTCTGCTAAGTGAAAACAAAAACAAAAAAGTTACAAAAGGCCACAAAAGCCTAGAACAAGCAAACCCTTAGAAAGTGGTTTAGTCATTACCTAGGTTTGGGGGGCTAGGGTACCAGGTCTCTTTCAGAGGCAATAAAAATGTTCTAAAATTAGACTGTAGTGATGGCTGCACAACAGAAAATCACTAAAAATCACTAAATTATATAGTTATAGTAGGTAAATTATATGGCATATAAACTGTAACTCAATAGAGCTGTTGTTAAAGTAAAAAAGAAGAATCAGTTCCTGTTACTATCATGATTAGGGTTCAAGTCACAAAGTAATGAATGGCTTAGTTTATTTTTTTTTAAGATTTTGTTTGTTTGTTTATTTATTTTAGTTTATTTATTTGACAGACAAAGATCACAAGTAGGCAGAAAGGCAGGCAGAGAGAGAGAGAGGAGGAAGCAGGCTTCCTGGTGAGCAGAGAGCCTGATGCAGGGCTCAATCCCAGGACCCTGGGATCATGACCCGAGCAGAGGCTTTAACCCACTGAGCCACCCAGGTGCCCCTTGTTTATGTATTTATTTGACAGACAGAGATCACAAGTAGGCAGAGAAGCAGGCAGAGAGAGAGGGGGAAGCAGGCTCCCTGCTGAGCAGAGATCCCGATGCAGGGCTTGATCCCAGGACCCTGAGATCATGACCTAAGCCGAAGGCAGAGGCTTAACTGACTAAGCCACCCAGGCGCCCCATGAATGGCTTAGTTTAAATCACTCCCTGTATTTGGGACAACAATATCTATTCCTAGCTATATTAGGTCACTGTCACGGATCTCTCCCTTCAGCTAGCATCTGACAAACACTTTTAAGAAAGAAAACCCGTAGAGTACAAAATGTATCTTCAGTGTCAGTTCACAAACACTCAAAAGTTGAAGAAGCAATACATACCTCATCCACAAGCACTGTGTCACCAATGAAGAGAGCATAGGTTTTCTCTTCTGGTTTCTTCCCTTCCTTGTTAGTCAGATCAGAGAATCCCAAATTGATGCTGAAAACCATCCCTACAACAGCAAACAGTAATCAGTGTCTTAACTGTGAGAGAATGGAAAAGGGTAGAGTTTACACAAAAAAGGGGGAAATAAAGCTACAGGAAACTATTCAAAAAAGTATTTTCCTACTGCATGCTTGCAAAACTCACCTTTTTTCAGTTTGTACTGATTTTTACTATTAATTACTAAAGAGCCTTCACGGAATTCAATTCCCATTCCGAACCTAAAAAAGAAATGAAGAGAAACTACAGCAAATAGACTAAAAGATCTCTAACGTGGATTGAGTACAATATATTCTATTTCAATTTTCAGGATAAGGCAGGCAAACATGATTTGCCTCTGCTCATCAGTAATTTAGGGAGCAGGATTCGAGGACAGTCTTTGGGCTAACAATATGCTGAAAAGAATTTCCTAATTAAGTGCCTCATGTAACATTTATTACATCAAGCCTTTCTTTATTTTAGCTTACTCACTCATACTTAAATTTTATTATTCTACCATGAAATCAAATTAAGAGTCTTCCTATAAACAACTTGACAGACCATTAATGGGTATATTATCAAGGCTGTAATGTTAGATTAAGCAAGGCGACTGTTAGTGGAATGTTGATAACAAAGATTCAGTAAGTCGCCTGGGCCAGGACTTGGTACAGGTTGATATATTTCCTCTTGTCCATCAGAGAAATCCAGAAAGAAACTATATATCCCAGACTAGTTTCCATCTAAAGAAACTGACCACAGCCTTTGTTTTCTGAAATGTCTTTTGGTTCTGTAAGATGTTCTTAAGTATTTCTAAGTGTTCAATATCAAATACACCTAAGAAATACTTAATTAAATAAAAATCGAAAAAAACAATGTAAATAGTAGGACATCTCAGAGTATTTCATTTACAAACGTGAGCTGAGGTGTTTTGAGACAGGAAATAGTCAGTAATGTATCCTAACACCAATAATTTAAGCCTAGAACAACCTATTGGTATTTTCTACACCGGTCTGTAAAAATCTCCACCCCACCCCTGGGAGTAGAAATGGAATCTTTCTCACATTCTCTGATAACACTATACTTGGCATCTAAGTTCAATATTTAACAGCCCATAAATGGTGGATATTTATATGTTGGTTCACCATAAATGGTGAATCAATCTAAGAATATTTTGCCTGACCATGGCCAGTCATGAAAACTGTCTCAGAGTGACAATGTACATTATCACATCTTACCCTAGATTTTTGGTAATTTTGTTCAGCAGCTCTGGTTTCTGCTTTTTAACCACGTCCATGACAGCATTATACACGTCACATATCTTTACACCTAATGACAAGACAGAGAAGAAAAATAGTATCTTTCAAGGAAAAAAAAAAAAAAGGTTTGATTTGGTTTGGTTTATCAACAGTTTTTCACCTGTCCCCTAAAGCAGAGTTTCTCAAAGTGTGAACTAAGAACTTCAGCTGTGGGGTGCCTGAGAGGCTCAGTGGCTCTTAATTTTGGCTCAGGTCATGGGATCAAGCCCTATATGGGGCTCCGTGCTCAGAGTGGAGTCCGCTCGTCTCTCTCACTCCTCACTGGCCCCTCCCTACATGTGCATATGTGTGCTCTCTCTCTCAAATAAATAAAAATTTTTTTTTAAAGATTTGAGAGAGTGTGTGCATGCACATGCATGAGCAGAAAGAGAAGAGGGAGAGGGAGAGAGAATCTCAGGCAGACTGCACTGAACATGGAGCCCAACCCGGGCTTATGACCCGAGATCATGACCTGAGCTGAAATCAAGAGCTGCACACTTAACTGACTATACCACTCAGGTGCCCCTAAATAAAAACCTTAAAAGAAAAAAAAAAAAAAGACAGCTGCAGGAGTGGTAGGGATTAGAAATTTGCAATTTTAAAAACAATTCATCTAGTCACCTAGTTATTATACGACTTGAGAATCACTGACTCAGGAGAACTATGGGATGCTAGGTAGTCTCAGTGAAATAATTTAAGAGTAGATAAATGGCACGATATTAAACACATATTTTGAAAAACAGGACTACTGAAGGGGTAAATTACTATTAGAAGAATTCTGGCCTTAATTTTTCACTATTTAGGATATGAACAGACATTTCAAGCCAGAATAGTCTAGATATGGTGGCCTCAAAGGAGTCTTCATCCTCACCAAGCTACATGTGACTATGATTTCCAATAGGATTTCTCAAGATTGACTTGAGATCATGAGGAAGAGTGTCTAGAAGAGATGGGGTGGGCTTACAGAGTAGCTTAAAGGTGGAACACATAAAGTCCCAGTTAGCTAACTGGGAGTATGGAATTTCAAGACAAAAGAGGTGTGGTGTCAAGCACTTTGCTGCCTTTTGAGGTAGAAAATTGCTTGCTTAGCAGAGCTGCTATTAGTTCTGAGACTATGATCCTTGTATCCGTTTGATGTAGAATTAGCAATATACATTCTGTTGCCAGAGATACTAGTTCTCAAAACCTTCTAAGGGAAAATAATAAGGCCAAGGTATTTTAAGAATATCTGGACACAAACAGAAGCCCAACCAGTCACAGAAGTTTTTTGTAAACACCAATTAAAATCAATGTAACTACTCATGCCTAAAAGAAGACTTAAGAATGGAATGATTCAAGGTTGGTAAAAATCTGATTCTATTTTTAGTACAAGAGCCTCAGGGACAGAAATGCACATAAACATTAGAAACATTTTTGTTACATCATTTCCAAACCTTCTTTTCTAAGGCACCTCACCATGTCTTAATTCCTTTAGCAGTTCCTCTTGAAGTTGGAGCAAAAAATTGTAATTTTCTTGAACTTCCTGAGAAGGGTCAACCATCAAAGTGCGAACAAGGTTGGAGCAGTAAGATTTGAAGCGAATACCCATGGCACAAGTGATGGCCCCAAAATGCATGTGATTCTTGTCACTAGACACCAAAGGAAGAAAGCATTTCATTATGAAAACCAGCCAAGTCCTTAGTATTCCTGCCATACAACATCTGTAATCACTACCTTTTCCTGCTATATCCCAAAGCTGAAGCAAGAAGGACCTAAATTTTTTTTTTTTTAATAAACAAAGCAGGTGGGGCACCTGGGTGGCTCAGTGGGTTCAAGCCTCTGCTTTCAGCTCAGGTCATGATCCCAGGGTCCTGGGATCGAGCCCCACGTCGGGCTCTCTGCTCCTCGGGGAGCCTGCTTCCTCCTCTCTCTCCCTGCCTGCCTCTCTGTCTACTTGTGATCTCTGTCAAATAAATAAATAAAATCTAAAACAAACAAACAAACAAAGCAGATTTATAAGGGAGTAAAATTGGTGACCAAAATGCAGGATAAAAATTCAGAGAGAATTTTTATCCTGAGTTGTGGTATCCTAACCAACTGAGCCACCCAGGTGTCCCGTGAGTTGTGGTATCCTAAACAGACAAAGAATATACCAAAATCTATTCATCACAGTTTAGCAGTGCAGGGGTAAGGCATCACTTATCCACCAGCCACTACGAAATGTAGTATTCATTATGAATTAATCCCTTCAGCCTGACCAGGAAAAACAGCATTCCCTACAATATTTTTAAAAATTAGGGGCGCCTGGGTGGCTCAGTGGGTTAAAGCCTCTGCTTTCGGCTCGGGTCATGATCCCAGGATCCTGGGATCAAGCCCTGCATCGGGCTCTCTGCTCCGCAGGAAGCCTGCTTCCTCCTCTCTCTGCCTGCCTCTCTGCCTACTTGTGATCTTTGTCTGTCGAATAAATAAATAACATCTTAAAAAAAAAAAAAATTAGAAGAATTACATTATGGCATATCTAATAACATCTTAATGGTTTTTCTCAACATGATTTGCATTTTTTCTTGGTATTTTTAATCACCTAGAAAAGCAAAATCAAATAAATGCTCAAGTAAGAAATGAGTACCAATGTGAAATAAAATAGAAGTAAGGGCGCCTGGCTGGCTCAGTCTGTGGAGTGTGTGACTCTTAATATCTCCCCATTTTGAGTTTGAGCCCTACACTGGGTTTAGAGATTACTTAAAAATAAAACCTTAAAAAAGAAAAAGAAATGCAGAGAATAATGTACAAGGCAGATTAATGGTTATTATGTCTCTTCCCACTTTTCTGAATTCCAGAATGAGTCCAAGAAGAAAAACAGGCTAGAAGTTGAAATACTCTGGTTGTTATATTTTGAAGTTCTCACACTTACCTCACCACACTGAACTTGAGATTATAGTTGCCACCACTTTGAATGATAGGAGGGTAACACATTTCCACAGTAGAAGGGTCTGCCCCAGCTAGGTATTTTTTCTCTTCAATGGCCTTTTCCACAGATTCAGCCAGTTTGCTGTGTCGAACTTTCTGTAAGAATGTCCAGAAATAAAACAGTATTTATAACAGTCATCAAACAGTGGCTAACAGTTTTGGGTTTGTGGATATTATTGTCTGAAGACAACATATATCCTGGTATCACTTAGGATGCTAAAAAAGTCTTATGAAATGGTTTACGTGTCAGATAACACAGTGGTAAGCCTGCAAAGCCGATTTTGACACAATATGTGAAATTCACAGCCATACGAGGAAATCTCAAATAAAATACTGAATAACCTCAAACTACAGTGTAGGTTTACATTTACTTTGAAAGAGAGCTGGCAGGGCGCCTGGGTGGCTCAGTTCAGTGTCCAACTCATGGTTTCAGCTCAGGTCAGATCTCCAGTTTTGAGACTGAGCCCTGCAAAAGGCTTCCCGCTCAGCGGAGAGACTGCTTGGGATTCTCTCTCTCTCCCTCTGCCCCTCCCCACTGCATGCACAGGCGCACGTGAGAGGTCACTCTCTCTCAAATAAAGAAATCTGAAAGGAAGGAAGAAAGAAAGGAGAGAGAAGAGGAGAGGAGGGGAAAGGAGAGGAGAGAAGAGAAAGAGGGGCGCCTGGGTGGCTCAGGCGTTAAGTGCCTGCCTTTGGCTCAGGTCATGATCCCAGGGTCCTGGGACTGAGCCTGCATTGGGCTCCAGCTCAACGGGAAGCCTGCTTCTCCCTCTCCCACTCCCTCTGCTTGTGTTCCCTCTCTCACTGTTTCTGTCAAATAAATAAATAAAATCTTTAAAAAAAAAAAAAAAAAAGGAAAGAAAAGAAAAGAGCTGGCACAATTACACACCACCAATTTATGTACCAAAGGCCTATTTCCAAAGGCAGCTAAGCATGCACCAAAAAGCACTGCACGGTAGGGACTTACTTCTGCTTCATTAAAACAGTAAAGACATGCCCCTCTCCATTTACCTCATCTGCATCAACTATTTCCATGACTCGTTCCTTGAAGAATTTGTTGAAGACCTCGGAGGTGATGCCAGCTGCTTTCTTCATTAGGTTGAGCTCCCCATCCTCCTTAACAGCAATGGTATAGGCCACAACTGCACTGATATCTATCTGCAAAGTGTAAGAGTTTCTAACATGTAAATAGAGAATTGCTAAAGAAACACATCTCTCCCAATTTGAATGTCATCAGTGAAGATACCTGGTTATTTAGCAAATATTATTTATTCATAATTTATTCAAAAATTACTCATTCATCAGTAGTTTACAAAATACTGAAATACTCTTTTTCTGGATTGAATAAACATTTAAAATAGCTCTTTACCAGGTCACAGTGTGTATTCTAATAGGTATTACATTAATGAATCATTTAAATGTAAATGTAAATGCTCCTCTCTAAAGGATTTTGTAAAGGCTGAAGAAGGAAAATAGGCAGGACAAAAAGGAGGAAAAAAATAAATTTTCTGGATAAGAGATTTTCCTGTTTCTCTCTGAAATAGCTGAACTATCTTCCCAATGTTTCACCCCTGACTGAAAAGTCAAATTGGCTTACTGCTCAGCCAAATGGAATGAAAAATAGAAATGTGAAGGAATACAGTTTTCCCAAAACAAATACTCTGAACTACTGTTATGGAAGCCTGTCACACTTTTGTCTTCCCAACTCCCAATTTGCTTATTTCCGGGAGTATTCTTACTTTGTCAAAGCCCTCTTTGTTGAGGCAGTCATTCCAGTTCTTCATGAACTCTCCAGGGAATTTGTCTTTACTGAACACTCCAATCTTCTTGCCATTCTTGCTTTCTTTAATGGCTTCAATCATTTTGTCAAAGCTGCTCTTATTGCTTTCATTCTATCAGTGCCACAAAGAACAAAAGGAGTTAATTAGTTTTAGAATTAGATATCTATGTTCTACTAGTAATAGGCAGAGACAAATATCTGGAACCACAGAAAGAATAAATTCTCTTCTCATGCCCCATCTACTTCCTTGGGACATACTATAACACACTAAAAGTTAACACAAAATTTCTTTGGATATTTTTACATACTGAAGTGCCACATAAGTTGACAAGACTATTCTTTTTCTGGGCGCCTGGGTGGCTCAGTTGGTTAGGAGAGTGCCTTCGGCTCAGGTCATGATCCTGGAGTCCCAGGATGAAGTCCTGCATTATACTCCCTGCTCTGCAGGAAGTCTGCTTCTCCCTCTGCCTGTTCCTCCCCGCTATCGTGCACGTGCTCTCTCTCTCTCCCTCTCTCAAATAAATAAAATCTTCTAAAAAAAGACTATTCTTGGGCGCCTGGGTGGCTCAGTGGGTTAAGCCGCTGCCTTTGGCTCAGGTCATGATCTCAGGGTCCTGGGATCGAGTCCCGCATCGGGCTCTCTGCTCATCAGGGAGCCTGCTTCCTCCTCTCTCTCTGCCTACCTCTCTGTCTACTTGTGATCTCTCTGTCAAATAAATAAATAAAATCTTTAAAAAAAAAAAAAAAAAAAAAAAAAAAAAAAAAAAAAAAAAAAAAAAAAAAAAAAAAAAAAAAAAAAAGACTATTCTTTTTCTTCATGAATAGCTAAAACACAAGATGAACAATATTCTGAGAAAAAGTGCCAGATAGGAAGTATGACAAAAAAAAAATCACATGTGGGGCACCTGGGTGGCACAGTTGGTTAAGCATCTGTCCCTTGGTTTTGGCTCAGGTCATGCTCTGGGTCATGAGATTGAGTTGGGCGTCAGGCTCTGCACTCAGCTCAGTCTGCTCAAGACTCTCTCTCCCGCTCCCTCTGCCCCTCCCCTACCACAGCACACGCACACACGGGTATACACGGGTGCCTGTATGCATGCTTACATGCTCTCTCAGACACACCTTAAAAAAAAACAAATCACATGTGATAAAAACTGAAAAGGAGGTATATCTCAGTTTCCTTAAGGATATTTAAAGTTATTTAATCTATGGGCACCCAGCTGGCTGAGTCAGTACAGCACGTGACAATCTCAGGGCTGTGAGTTCGAGCCCCACACTGGAGGCAGTGATTACTTAAAAAGATATTACTTATTCTAATGAAGGTACTAAGGTGAAAACAAACAAGCTAACAGTGTCCTCGAGAAAGGACAGATAAAGTGAGTGTTCAACAGAGCCTGCATGTTTTGCTGCAAAACTGACAAGGTTACTGAACCTTTTTTTCTCCTAACAAACACAACAAAGATGCAACAGAATTTTGTAATTACAACCACAGTCAGATAAAATCTTCCTCTGTGTTCTTTTAAATTCCTAGAGGGCATTTCTGTTCATCACTTTTAAACATTCTTTCACATTTATGACACATCCTTTATTGGTTCTGACCTTTTCCCGTATCAGCAGTGTGATGGCAGGGGCTCCATTAGCATTTTCATTGCCCTTAGTGTTGGCAATCTGTTTTAAAAACTCCACTTTCTTCTTGCTGGCCATAAAGATGATTTTATCATCACAGAAGACCATGATGGTATCAGTTAGTTCATAACCAAAGAGCCATGTCTATAGGAAAAGATAACACGTGATTAACAGTATTTATAGATTAAAAAAATTTAATGTACTTATTCAGAAATATTTATAAAATAAGGTGTCTGGAATTAGCTTCAAAATAATGTAGATGTGGATACAAATGAAATGAAACTGGCCAAGAGCTGGCAATTTATTGGATAATGGGTACGTGGGAGTTCAATATATATCATTTTATTGACTTTGATGTTTGAAATAGTCCATAATAAAGACCATCAGTGCATTTGGATAATTTGTGTTTATAGGAACTATACTGTTGTTTAGTAGGACAGAAATGCATAAAACAAGGGACAAAGTAGCACATCAGGGAACTGCACATTCTAGTTCCCCCAAAGACTGCCAGTTGCCTACCAATTATTCATTTCTCCTTCCTCAGAAAGACAGCATTTTCAGCTGGGCACATTACTCTGCATGAAGACTATTTCCCATCCTTTCTTGCAGCTAAGTATGGCCATTAAGTTCTGACCAATACGTTATAAGTAGGAGTATTCTGTGGGACTTCAAGCAAGTCTCTTTATAAAGAGAAAGAGGTCTCCATTTTTTTCCCTTTCTCCATTCCTTCTGTTAGCAAATTTTGTACCATGGTATGGACTCTGTGTATGGCAGAGTAGAGACCTGAAAAACCTTGAGTTCCTGAAGACTAAAGAAAAGAGAAAGAACTGGGCCGCCTGGGAGGCTCAGTCAGTTAGGTGTCTGACCTCAGCTAAGATCATGATCTCAGGGTCCTCAGATCTAGCCATGTGTCCAGCTCCACACTCAGCGGGGAATCTGCCTCTTCCTCTCTTTCTGCCCCTCTCCCCACTCATGTTCCCTCCTTCTCTCTCTGTGAAATAAAATCTTTAAAAAAAATAAAAGAGAAAGAACTGTTTTGCTTAATTCATTGTCAGATTTTTTAAATTAGATCCTAATTTATAGACTTCTCTTTATGTTCTATGCACTCTCCAGTACGCTTTTATGTTCCTTTTTTAAAGTATAGTTGTTTCTTTTTATATAAGAATGTATTTTTTGTTTTTTTTGGTCCACTCAGTGCTGAGTACTTGTGATTTGGGAATGAGGAATTAAACTTTTAATGTGGCTAGTGACTACTATGCTAAACAGTGCTGTCAATGATTCAGTGACTCTCAGGGCTAAGATTGCCATAAATCCCTTACCTGTAAGGCAGTTGATTTGGCATAAACAATTTCTTCATCAACGCCCACTGATACAACAATGGCATCAACGTTGGCATATTCATCTTCTCCTTTCTGGAAAGCAAAGAGTAAGTAATTTGGTCATTTTCTTCCTATCCTTGTAAAACTGGAATTCAGACCTCAAGTATTTACTCAGGACATATGCATATATACATATGTATATATACATATATATAATTTTTTCTTAATAGAAATGCCAACTTTAAGGTACATGTTTGCTTGGCAGTCATTAGTCACTCTATTAAACAGTTTTATTGAGATAGAATTCACACACAATACAATTCATCCATTTAAAGTGTGCTGTTCAATGGTTTTAGTGTATTCAGAGTTACAAAACCATCACAATCTAATTTTAGAACATTTTCATCTCCCCAGAAAGAAACCCATGAGCAATTACTATACATCTCCTCCCAGCCATACACAACCATTAATCTAATCTGTTTCCACAGATTTGTCTATCCTGGACATTTCATATACATAGGCTTTGTGTCTGGCTTCTTCCACTTGACATGTTGTCAAGTTTCACCCATGTTGCAGCATGTGACAGTACTCTGTCCTTTCTGTCACTGAATAACAATCTACTGTATGGATCTACCACACAGTATTTATTCATCAAATGCTGGACATTTGGGCTGTTGTCATTTTTTAGCTACTACAAATAAGGGTGCTATGAACAGTCATGTACTTCTGTGTAGACATACTTGAGTATGTATCTAGGTGAAGAAATGCTAGGTCATATGTTTAATTCTATGTTTAACTTTTTGAGGTTAACAGTTTAACCAGACTATTTTCCAAAGTGTACCACTTTATATTCTCAACAGCAATCTATCAGGGTTCCAAATTCTCCATATTATGACCAACATTTGTTGACTTTTTTAATCAGAGCCATCCATTGGGTGCGAAGTAGTAACTCACTGTAGTTTTGATTTGCATTTCCCTAACAGCTAATGAATGCTGAGCACTTTTTCACATGATTAGAACATTTGCTTACCTTTAAGTACCTATTCAGATTCTTTGTCCATTCTATAAATGAATTACTGCTTTATTATTAACTTGTAAGAGTTCCTTTTATACCCAGACATAAGTTTCTTGTCAGATAGGACTTGCAAATTTTTCCCATTCAGTGGGGGTTCTTTTCACTTTCATAATGCTGGTGTCCTTAGAATCTAACACAAACATTTTTAATGTTGAAGGAGTCCAAATTATTTTCTTGTGCTTTTTCATCTCATATCTAAGAAGGCTTTGTCTAATCCAAGGACAGTCCAAAGATTTACCTGTATTTCCATAACAGTTTTACAGTTTTAGCTCTGGTATTTAGATCTAATGATTAATTTTGAGTTAAATTTTTTGAATGGTGTGGGGAAGGGGCCCAAGTTCATTTTTTTTGCACAGGGATATCCAGTTTGAAAAGACTGTTCTTCCCCCCATTGAACTGTCCCAATCAAAAACCAAATTACGTATTTTGAAAAAGCAAATGATACTGGGGCATGCGGGTGGCTCAGTCAGTTGAAAGTCTTACTCTTGGTTTTGGCTCAGGTCATGATCCCAGGGTCAGGAAATCAAGTCCTGAGTTGGGCCCCCACACTCAGCAAGGAATCTGCTTGAGGTTCTCTCTCTCCTTCTACTGCCCCACTTGCATGCCCTCTCTTTCTAATACATACATAAATCTAAAAAAAAAAAAATCAAGTGATACAAATATGGATGTTTATTTCTGGATTCTCAATTCTAGTCCATTATCTATGTGTCTATCCTTACATTAATAGCATGTTATTTTGAATACTGCAGCTTTGTAACCAGTTTTGAAATTGAGAAGTGTGAGTTCTCCAACCATTAGCTACTCTTCAATAGCTCTGTAAGACTGAAAGACTGGTAATAATGGGCTAGAAAGTCAAATCTCTAACTTCCCGTATAAAGTCAAGAGAAACATCTACTGAGACTCTTCACGTGTCAAGGTTTCTGGTTGCCAATAAGAATCCAAATATAATACCGAGGTTTCTGTTCAATTTCTCTACCACAACAAAATACTTAAGACAGGGGCGCCTGGGTGGCTCAGTGGGTTAAAGCCTCTGCCTTCGGCTCAGGTCATGATCCCGGGGTCCTGGGATTGAGCCCCGCATCGGGCTCTCTGCTCAGCAGGGAGCCTGCTTCTGCCTCTCCCTCTCTCTGCCTGCCTCTCTGCCCACTTGTGATTTCTGTCAAATAAATAAAATCTTTAAAATATTAAAAAAAAAAAAAGCAATGGTAGCTGCCTTTTAAAAAAAAAATACTTAAGACAAATTACCACAGAGAAATTGTAGGTATTCCCCCACTGATTTCCAGTGAGAAAGTATTTTCCTTCAGGTTCGTAAAGTTTTATCATTAGTTCTCATTGATGATGCAAAAGCAATGGTAGTTAAAACACCTACTGCCTTAGCATGAATCAAGGCAGTGGAACCAAAATAATTATTCACTACTGCACACTCATGGAAAGGGGGGGAAGGGCAGTTTCTCTAAGAATGTCCTCGATGCAACAAAAATGATTAATAGTAAGAAATCCCAACCCTTGAGCATGTCTTTTCAATATTGTGTAAAGAAATGGGATAAACACACAAAACATTTCTATCTGTAAACTGAAGTACAATGGTTGTCTTTTTTTTTTTTTTTAAGATTTTTATTTATTTATTTGACAGAGAGAGAGCTCACAGTAGACAGGCAGGAAGAGAGAGAGGGAAGCAGGCTCCCTGCTGAGCAGAGAGCCCGATGCGGAACTCGATCCCAGGACCCTGAGATCATGACCTGAGCCGGAGGCAGCGGCTTAACCCACTGAGCCACCCAGGCGCCCCGAGTACAATGGTTGTCTTAAGGAAAATTTTACAATTATCTGAATAACAAGTTGAGGGAGCCATTTAAGCAGACATGGGTATCCAGCATACATTTTCTTGAAAATGAACGAAGTGAGCCTGCTGCTTCAAGGAACATGAATGATGTCTTATGTAGTCAATGATAAATATTTGAGTTTTCAAGTGAAAATTAGAATTCTGAAATAGTTGACTCGCCACTGTGAACTTAGCTTCCCTACTTAAAACTTTCCTGGTAAAATTAGTGGTGATATTAACAAACATGATTCTTTGATACCATATAATGAAATGTGTAACATTTAGAAGATCTGCACAACTGAGAGAACCAATGCATGATGTCACAAAGTCATCCATAGGGGAGGCGCCTGGGTGGCTCAGTGGGTTGAGCCTCTGCCTTCAGGCTCAGGTCATGCTCTCCGGGTCCTGGGATCAAGCCCCGACATCGGGCTCTCTTCTCAGTGGGGAACCTGCTTCCCCCTCTCTCTGCCTGTCTCTCTGCCTACTTGTGATCTCTGTCAGATAAATAATTAAAATCTTAAAAAAAAAAAAAAGTCATTCACGGGTAAGGAATTAAAGGTACAATAACCTGAGTATAAAGAGTGTTAATGTTGTGGTTTCAAATTTTAAATTATAATTAATTTTTGAAAGATTACCACTTCTCAAGTTTTAATGTAGTAACAAAGCATATTCATAATTACCTAAAAAGGTTATTAAAATACTCCCCCCTTCCAGCTTCACATATGTATGAGGCCAGATTTTCTCTCTATACTTGATGCAACCAATACAAAGAAAGGCTCTTTGGGGTCATGAATAATTTAAGAACGTAAAGGGTTCTGCTATCAGAGTCTGAGAACCACTGTGCTACATGATTCCTGTGCCATAGCACATTAACACTACTCTTTGCATTAAACATTTTTTCTTCTCGATTTTTGCTATGTATGCGCCAATTCTTCAATAAATATAGATTTTTGTGGCAATAGTATTACCACTACCTTGATAATCTCCCAAAATTAGCAACAGGCACTTGCCTATATTTAATGCTTATGGCTTCTAGATACAGATGTAATCCCCTCTCCAATATCTGTCTGCAAAAAATACCACTGAAATTAGTCAAAAAGTCCATTGTATTTTTTGATACTTGAAGTCTTGGTCCAGTCAAAATTTTTCTACAAAGAAAAAGGTATTAACATGTATAAAAACTCAAACTACACAATAATACATTTCTTAAAAGTATATAAAGAATGTAATCATGTAACTTAATCACTAACAGTATGGGTAAATCATCCAAAGGGATCTCAATAAAACTGAAACTAGGTAGAGAAAAATGACCCACATATTCAGCTTTTTCAAGCAGCTGCAGAAACAAACTCAACCATTCCAAGGATTTCAATCCACATAAAATGCCTAGTTTTCCACTGCCAATCACAAAGGTGAGAGGACGAATCCTAATTTCTCTTGAAACCCAGCTGCTCTGACCATTTTATCAAAGTTCTTGATTGATTCTTCACAAAACCAGTGAGGTCTAACCCAGGAAAGAAATGTAGTAACAGGAGATTTTAGATATTTAAAGATAAAGAATTCAGAGAAAATTTTTCTCAAAATGTGATACAATGAAAAGGATTATAATAAAACCAAGTATCTTAGCAAAATCTGGGATGCAGTTTCGTATTTCAAACCTTATGAGTACAAATGCTTTAATACAAATCACATCTGAAAATAGTCTTCTGAAACTATGGAAGACTTTAAATTATTTGCTTAACTTGCATAAGTTACCTGACGTAATGTAACACATACTATTGTAAAATATTTTTATATATATAAAATGTTTTCAGATTAAATTATGTTCTGGAGGGGCGCTTGGGCAGCTCAGTTGGCTAAGCATCTGCCTTTGGCTCAGGTCATGATCCCAGGGTCCTGGGATGGAGCCCGGGAGCCTGCTTCTTCTCCCTCCACCGCTTATGCTCTCTTGCTCTGTCAAATAAAAAAAATCTTAAAAAAAAAAAAAATTACATCTGGAATATTAGAGTGGAGTGGGGTAGTTGAAAAAAGGAAAAAGAAGAAAAATGTTACAAGGCTAACAGTCCTACGTCCAACTCCAACTGCCAGCCTGGCTACTGGAGGAGCTGGGGCTCAACCCTGCGCTGCTCTGAAATGGTCCCAGATTCCTACCTTATCTCTTCTGCCTGGGCTGATCAGAACTCAGACTTAAGCCCTTGTCAAATCTGGACTTGTGATCCCTGTGCTCCCCTTTCTAGATGAACCATCTTGCACAGATTCTCAACATCCACCAAATCCTTTCTGTCTCCAAATTCTGCCACCTTCCAGTCTGTTTGGTACACCTGACAGCCAACCCTTGCTGAAATGAGTGTTTCAGGTGGGAATAATAGTATTTACTGAGCGGCCACTTTTTTTTTAATGTGCCTTGCATTTATTTATTACCTGTAACCCTCACAATAAAACTTGACGTGCAGTATGCATGACCATATTCAAAATCCCAATCAACACCTAGCACACTTAAAACTCCCACACAAATATAATAGCAGTCTTCACACTCATGATGATTTAGACTTTTTAAAAGGTGCTGAAAACCTAATTAAAATACACATACTAAAGGTAAAATATATACTTTCTATTAGCACACAGTTATAGAGTGTCAGGTAGAGTTATACTTTTCCTACCATCTCTATCTCTTTCAGTTAACAAATCAGATGAGGATTTCATTAGGATCCTAAAGATAAAAATGAATCCCTCTGGAAGGTTTCTGATTTTTATTTATAAAGAGACATAGGGTCATTTGACAAACTTTGTAGGTAAGATGTTAGTATTGGTGACTTCTTAAATTTAACAGAAATTTCTTCAGCAACTGCAAGCAATAGGTATCAAGGTCTGAGATACATTAATGCCTACTGGTAAGGGCTCACTCTGAAAACACACTGCCTGGGTTTGAATACCTGATCCCACCACTTACTGTGACCTAACCTCTCTATGTTCCACTCTCCTCAATCATAAATATTGCTGTGAGAATTAAATGAGCTAATATGAAGTGTTATATATATATATATATATATATATTATATATTTAATATAAATATTAAAAACAAAATACAAATATAAAGTGCTTTGAACAGTGCTTAGCTCACAGCTGCTACTATGTATCTGTCATCATTATTATACAAATAATAGACCAAATATAGACCAAAAAGGCTATTTGTTAAAAATTTTACTGCGTACCATACCACTACAGTTACTGGTGTCAAAAATTAGCTGTCGACTGCATTAGTACAGCAACAGAACAGACTTTCTGAAAGTGTGTACAACTCAAATAGGAGATGATTTTAAGTGATCACAGATATGGCTTTAAATATTCAATTACCTAGCAAAAAAAGTTACCTATTTTTCTCTTTAAATCTACTTGATTATATCAAGACCCTACCTGTTTAAGAAGATAATTACAAATGACATGTCTGTATAGTGTTAATATCCAAAATATATAAAGAACTTACTCAACTCAACACACAAAACAAATAACCTGATTAAAAATGGACAGATGAACCAACATTTCTCTAAAGACATACAGATGGCCAACAGACACATGAAAAGATGTTTCACATCACTGATCATCAGGGAAATGCAAACCAAAACTACAATGAGCTATCATCTCACACCTGTCATAATGACTAAATCAAAATTACAAGAGACAACCAGTGTTGGCAGATGTGGAGAAAAAGGAACACTGCTGGTGGGAATGCAAACTGGTGCAGCCACTGTGGAAAACAGTATGGAGTTCCTCAAAAAGTTTAAAAATAGAACTATACCCTATGATTCAGTAATTGTGCCACTGGGTGTTTACCCCCTCCCAAAAATACAAAAACACTTATTTGAAAGAATATATGCACCCCTATGTTTACTGCATTATACAGAATAACCAAATTATGGAAGCAGCCCAAGTGTCCATCAACAGATGAATGGATAAAGAAGATGCGAGGTATATATATATACATATATATATATGTATATATACACACACACAATATTATCCAGCTGTAAAAAAAAAAAATCTTGCCATTTGCAACGACATGGACAGAGCCAGAGAGTATAATGCTAAGTGAAATAAGTCAGAGAAAGACAAATACCATATGATTTCGCTGGTATGTGGAATGTAAGAAACAAAACAAACAAGCAAAAGACAAATCCAGATACAGACATAAAACAAAAAACAAAAAACCTCTCTTTTAAGATTTTATTTATTCATTTGAGAGATAGAATGAGAGAGAGAGAGAGAACACAAGAGAGAGGAAGGTCAGAAGGAGAAACAGACTCCCCACTGAGCAGGGAGCCTGATGCAGGACTCAATTCCAGGACTCCAGGATCATGACCTTAGCCGAAGGCAGCTGCCCAACCAACTGAGCCTCCCAGGAGCCCCAGACTCTTTTTATTTTTTAAGATTTTATATATTTACTTGACAGAAAGTGAGAAAGCACAAGGAGGAGGAGTGGAAGAGGGAGAAGCAGGCTCCCCACTGAGAAGGGAACCAAGACTCTGAGATCTCGACTTGAGCCAAAGGCAGCTGCTTAACCGACTGAGCCACCCAGGCTCCCCTAGACTCTTAATTACAGAGAACAAACTGACAGTTATCAGAGGGGAAGTGGCTGGGGGGATGGGTAAAATAGGTGATGAGGATGAAGACTGCACTTACCTTGAAGACCAGAGTTAACATACAGAAGCACTGAGTCACTATATTATACATCTGAAACTAATATAATAACTATATGTTAACTATACTGGATGGAATTAAAATAAAAACTTAAAAAATAAAATTTTCTTTAAAAAGATTATATTTTTAATGCTAGTCCTTAACAACTGCTACAATTTAGTAGCACTGTTGCACTTTTTTTATTGTTGTTATTTTTTTTTATTGTTTTTTATTGTTGTTATTTTTTAACAGCTACTTTTTATTTTTGGAAAGTGACAGTATTTTCAATCATAGTGATGGAAAGTATCCTTTTTGAATATATTTAGGTTTAAAGAGATCAACAGTTTCTTGGAAGATGAAAAGAGGACAAAGAGTGGGAAATGACTAAGCAGAGCTGTGGTAATGACACCCCAAGAATGCCTGACAAGCATTCTCACTGGTAAGGTATCAGTAGATATGCATATCTCAAAGGGCCCCAGTGAGCTCAGAACTTAGGAGGCACCAAGTATCAGGGAAAGGGAACAGGGTACACTGTACTTGGATGAGTTCAGGACTACAGAAAGTCTGGTCAGTAAGCCTAAGAGAGGGACAATACCCCAATCTACTTAACCTCCACCCAGGGTTCTTGGAAGTCCTGAGACAACAACTAATGCCTCTGCAAAAATGGGCTCAAAAAGTCTACAGACTTGGGACACTTGGGTGGCTCAGTGGGTTAAAGCCTCTTCCTTTGGCTCAGGTCATGGTCCTGGGGTCCTGGGATTGAGCCCCGCATCCGGCTCTCTGCTCAGCGGGGAACCTGCTTCCTCCTCTCTCCCTCTCTCGGCCTGCCTCTCCCCCTACTTGAGATCTCTATAAAATAAATAAATAAAATCTTTGGGGGAGGAAAAAAAAAAGTCTACAGATTCAAATATTAGGCCCAGGAAAAGGCAAGTACTAATTTTTAGAGAATTAAATGAAAGTCTATATTTTGAATGACCATAATTGGGAACAAATGTCCCAAAGGAAAGAATCGAGAGGATTTTTCTTTACACATCCTCACTAAATTCAGAGAGAACACTTCAGATACTGACATTTGGGAGTCCTCCATGGAATAAGCAAGCCTAGTTGAGAGGCCCCATTCATACAGAGCTGCCAACAGTTTGTTATGGTCTTAATCTTTTTTTTTTTTTGTAAGATCTTATTTACATACTTGTCACACAGAGAGCACGTGCATGCGTGGGAGGGCAGGCACAAGTGGGGGGAGCAGCAGGCAATGGGAAAGGGAGAAGCAGGCTCCCCACTGGGCAGTGAGCTCAGATGTGGGGTTCAATCACTGCAGGATCATGACCTGAGCCAAAGGCAGACGCTTAACAACTGAGCCACCCAGGCGCACCCCAGTTATGGTCTTAATCTTTTTTTTTTTTTAAAGATTTTATTTATTTATTTGACAGACAGAGATCACAAGTAGGCAGAGAGGCAGGCAGAGAGGGGGAAGCAGGCTCCCCGCTGAGCAGAGACCATGATGCGGGGCTTGATCCCAGGACCCTGGGATCATGACCTGAGCCAAGGCAGAGGCTTTAACCCACTGAGCCACCCAGGCACCCCTGATCTTATTCTTAATACAGATGAGTAGCCAAGCCTTATTTTGGTTTCCGTGAAGTCTCCAACCCATAAGAGAGAAAGCAAGGAAACTCAGAGGAAACAGAGAGGACAGAGGACAGAAGATAAAAATTAAAACACCTCCTATAAATAAATACAGCACATCCATGAAACAATAACAACAAAAAAACAGAGGACATGAAAGAACTCCTAGAAATTAAAAATAGTTGAAAAATTTTTTAAAAATTCAAAAGAAAGTGGGAAAATAAAGTTAAGAAATAATACTACAAATGGAAGACAAAGAAATAGGAAATAAAACTGAAAAATAATGAACAGACTCAAGCCAAGAGACCTAAACCTCCTGAATGGGAATTTCAGGGGAAAGAAAGAGACCACTGAGGAAATGGAACAAAGAAAGTAACCAACAATGAACAATTCTACCATTGAAGGGCACTGAGTCCTGAGACTACATGGGCCCCCTACTTCCCAACTCAATGCAAGGAGGGAGGAAAAAAAAAAAAAAAAGACTCCTACCAAGGCAGTGACATTTCAAAACCCAAGGGATAAAGAGATGATTCTAAATGTTTCAGAGAGAACAGGCCATATACACTGGAACAGGAAAGAGACCCATCTGCCTTCTGAAAAGCAATACTGAAAAGTCTGAAGACTGACAAACAATAGCTTCAAAATTCTGAGCTTAATTCTGAGAGATTATCAACCTTGAATTTTATTCTCACTGAGCTATATTCCTAATTAAAAGTGAAGACAGTAAAACTTTTTAAGACACACAACAGTTCAGGAAACATATATTCTCTATATCCTTTCTCAAGAAGCTCTTAGAGGAAATACTCTAACAAAGAAAAAACAAATCAAGACAAGAGTTGTAAGACATAGCGGACCCAACATTGGAAAATCCCAAGTTCAATGGGCCTGGAGTACAACCTGCACAGACAGAACAATATGATGTAAGGCTGCAGGAAGGGAATGGTGTTGGTGGTTAAAAAAACACAGAATTAGGGGCACGTGGGTAGCTCAGTGGGTTAGGCCTCTGCCTTTGGCTCAGGTCATGATCGGTCCTGGGATTGAGCCCCACATCGGGCTCTCTGCTCAGCAGGGAGGGTGCTTCCCCTTCTCTCTCTGCCTGCCTCTCTGCCTACTTGTGATCTCTCTGTCAAATAAATAAATAAAATCTTTAAAAAAAAACAAACCACAGAATTAATAAAACATCTGACAAGTGTGAGAATTTTAAAACAAATGATAGGTAACATTATGACAGAACTGCAGGAAAAACTGGGGCTAGAGATATTTTAAAAAGGAGAAAAATTTGGGCAATCATTAGCATCAAGAAAAATGAAAAACTGTAGAGAAAAGGAAATTATACTCTATTACTTCATCTACGTGAGCATAAAAATGTAAACAGACTACTGATTTTTTTTTAATTTTTTTTTTAAGATTTTATTTATTTATTTGACAGAGAGAGATTGGGGAAGCGGCTCCCTGCTAAGTAGAGAGCCCAATGCAGGGCTCAATCCCAGAACCCTGAGATCATAACCTGAGCTGAAGGCAGAGGCTTAACCCACTGAGCCACCCAGGCACCCCCTGACTACTGATTTTAATAAAAGTTGTGAAAAAAACTTTATCAAGGGGGTAGATATGTGATAAAGCAAGTATAATAAAATGTTAATTGTTAATCTAGGTGGTGGGTACACAGGTGTTCACCATTAAATTCTTTCACTTTTCTGTATGTTGGAAGCTTTTCATAACCATGTGTGAGGAAGAGATTTAGAAAGTATTAAGAAAGTAGAGAAGTTAGACTAAGTGTGATGGTATACAGGGATAAAAAATGAAAATAAGAAAGTGGGTAACCAGAGTAGACTATAAAAGTTGAGAATGCAAGAATAAATGAATCCTAACCTGCCGAGGCATTTACTTCCATTTAGCCCTCCTCTTCCTGAAGTCAAGAGACCAGTGCATTGCTGAAACCTTTCTCTACCTCAAGATAAAAGAGCCATGAAGAATGGAGATGGGTAGAAGCAACCCACTACCTTTGCTCAAAGTAGTCTGGGTACTGCCTGTATTTTAAAGAACCTTCCTCAGCCACAGATAGTAACTGCCTAGCTTTGGAGAGCAATCCAGAACACGAAACTCGTCCATGACCAAAATCAGCCGAGTCAGAAACCGGTAACTAAGAGAAGCACTGACACTACAGCATATAGTTTTCTCCACAGGCACAAACTTTTTAGGGTAAGAGCCACTCACCATTTCAATTCTGACTGGTGGCATACAGACACATGAATGAATGCATTGGATCAGCATTCCTTTTCAAAACAGCTGCAAATTCTGACAGTTTACAGAATTCTTTTGGGATAAAAGGCAAATGACCAAAGTCGAGGTCTACTCATAGTAAGATGCACCAAGAGGTAGGTCTCAAATGGGTATGCCTGGATATTGCTTCCACTGGTTCTCAAAAAGATGGAACTTGGGGCACCTGGGTGGCTCAGTCGGTTAGGCATCTGCTCAGGTCATGATCCTGGGGTGCTGGGACGGAGCCCCACATCAGGCTCCCTGCTCAGCAGAGAGTCTGCTCCTCCCTCTCTCTCTACCCCTTCCCCGTGCTTGTGCTGTCAAATTAAAAAAAAAAAAAAAAATCTTAAAAAAAAAAAAACACAAAAAAACCTGGAACTGCAGAATGGTGACTAACCTCCTTCACCTCATACCCCATGCAGTACTAATCGTAATACCTGGTTAAAAATGATGACAATCGGGCACCTGGGTGGCTCAGGGGGTTAAGCCTCTGCCTTTGGCTCAGGTCATGATCTCAGGATCCTGGGATAGAGCCCCGTATCGGGCTCTCTGCTCATTGGGGAGCCTGCCTCTCTCTCTCTGCCTATTTGTGATCTCTGCCTGTCAAATAAATAAATAAAATCTTAAAAAAAAAAAAAATGATGACAATGCTGAGAAGGCTGAGAGCCCTGAATAAGGACTAAGTTAAGAGGCCAGAGAAGCCCATAGCACACTCTCATGACCTACTACTACCACCTGGAGTTTTCTAACAGAATGGACAGGCGCACCACAAACCCTTTCTGCTTGCAGCAGTTCTAATTTAAAAAATAAGAGGCAGGATTAGACCAGACTCAAACATCCAGGTATAGTCATAAGACAGTAATAACTTCTGGTCACTACAGAGATCTCCTGATTTTTAAGCCTTTTTTCTCATCTCTCAAATGACACTATTTCTCATTGATGTTTTAGAAATTTCTATTCAAACAGAAGTATGTGATGCTACAACTACTTTTAGGACATAAGTTATGAAAATTGTTAATTAAGAAGTAGTATCTTACTGGGACGCCTAGGTGGCTCAATCAGTTAAGTGTCCGATTTTATTTTGGCTCAGGTCATGATCTCAGGGTTGTGAGACTAAGCCAGGAGATAGGCTCTGCACAGGGCATGGAGTTTGAGATTCTGTCTCTTCTTCTCCCCTCACTCATGCCCATGTGCCCTCACTCAAATGCATAAAATCTTAAAAAAAAAAAAAAGGAAAGTACTTGCAATAGCCTCACAATATGTATCTAACCCAAACTCAATCTGCAGATAAGTGAGACTAGGAGTCACATTAACTCCTGTTCTTGTTTAAAAAACAAAACAAGGCTAATTTTTTTGTTTTCTTCTGCCCTATGAGGCTGAAGAGAGTTGGAGCTACCACACAACCACACAGTTCTGAAAACCTTATGCTTGAAGGTATCTAAAACTAAAAAGTAGATATGGCACCCAACTAATTCTCTAGTTTGTGAATTTTTGTCATAATGGATAGTTCTTTGAAGATGGGTGCTAACAATGCAAAGCTTGGAACTTATATAGCTAACTTCAAGTTATTCCCTTATCTCAATGCTAATTTTCTATTAAAAGAGGAGAAAGTGTAAAAAATAACTGTATTATGCACCTGTATATTCCACTTTCTGCTACAGTGCAGAGAATAAGCAAATAGAATTTACCTCATACCCTAGACAACCATGATCTATACTTAAGCAGATCAGAATAGAAGTACTGTAACCTGGAAAAGCTGTGCATGAAGAAAGGAATTCTACAGGTGGGCTCTGGGCATAGTTATTAAAATTTACAGTCACAAGAAAGCAGAAAGTTTATTCAAATAATACTTCATAATAATTAGCCACAAATTTTGCTAGTGAGTACATTTTATATGGATCTTGCTCATAACTCAAACACCATTATCATCTAACATACCTCTTCAAATGATGTAAGTAGGAGAGCCCAGATAAATTTTAATGATTTTTGAGAAACAAAAAATTAGGGCCAATAATTTACTTCCCTGGATTTAAAGACTATCACTTAATATTAATTTTGCTAAACTGTCTTCAGGCCTCGAGTGTTTCCTAGTCTCATGTTTTGCATATATCTGTCATGTAAGGGAACTCTGAGCTCTAAATTAATCTCAGCTTTTGTGAATGGTCTAGAGAAGATGAAGAATAACTGATTAACTGAATCACCCTAAGTAGAAACAACCTCCACATCAAAGATGCATAATTTCAGGGCCTGGGGATGGAAGAGAGGGCTTCTGATTAGTGTACGTTTGTACTAATTAACCTCTAGAAAATAATGCAGCTTTTAGAAAGAATTTTTCTAACGTGGGTTATGTTAAAATGTAAAAATCTAACAGGAAAAAAATGTAAAAATGTAACAGGGAAAGAAACTGTGAAATACTCGTTAGAAATTAACTAGTACAAAATTTTTAAATTAAAACTTATCCTCAGTATTTATCTGTATAAAGACCTTATTTTTCCTTTTCATAAAATGCAACAAAGAATCCATTTTATTTTCAGTTATCTAATGCATTTATCTTCAAAAGATGAAACAGACACATGAACCTTTAATATGAATGGCAGGGAACTCACCAATTTTAATAGCTTAGTTTTTAGTAGAGAGTATCTTTGAAAGGCAATTTACAATGCTGAAATCAGAACTGATCATTTTTGTCAGGTCGTTTTTCAGGTTTTAAAAGTCTTTATTAGTTTTAGTTTCCTGGATGACAGAGTTCAAAGGCCAGACTTAAGCTAGACAGCACAGCCTGCACCACAGGAGGCAATCAAATATATGAATTGATAAATTACTATCGTAAAAATAAATTTTAACCGTGGACGTCTTTCAAGCGGCAAGATTACCCTATCTTTAAAATACTGGGGACTGCAACAGCTCTTTTTCTTAGCACGTGCCCTGGATACTCTACCGAGGAGGAAAACTAACCAGGTTTTAGGCATCATACCGTTTTTGCATTACTAAAGCTTGCAGGTTTTCAGCATTAGGTTTCTGTGCTACCCACCGCAGGGCCTAGAACATGAGACGGTTGCGCGTGATTAGTTTTGTGTTTGTTTTTTTTTTAACTCCAGCACAAGCCCCGCAAATGATATATACGAAAAGCCCGATTCACATCCTACCAGCCCCTCTATCCACCCTTTACGAAGGAGGTTGTAATTCTGGCGGGACTTGGGGCGCAATACTCTGGTTCTGGAAGGACAGAGCGAGTGCGTGGGTGTGTATTAACACTGCAGGAGGGGGGGGCGGCAAGACGTGACCACAGAGTGGGAGGGAAAGATGATGCCTCTTCTGGGGCGGGAAGAGACTGTGAGAGGAGGCTGTTATGCATGACGGGGGCCAGCACGCGGGGAAGATGGTGGTGGCCGCAGGGCAGAGTGATTGCGGGGGATTCCCTGTTCCGGGGCGGCGCTGGGGGCGGCCTGCGGTGAATGGTCCTGCAGCAACTAAAGGGGCGCGACACTGGACCCGGGAATTCCCGACGGAAAAGGAAAAAAGGGCGCCGAGAAATGGGGTTATTATGGGATGGCAGAGGGGGTCTCCCTAGGGAAAATTACGGGATCTATCTCACCCGCCAATTGCTGTACAGTCTCTTCACTCGCCGGTAATAAGCGTCTTTGTCCAGAGTCACAGCCATAGCCACAGACGCCGCTCCTACTTGGGTGCCGAGAATCACGCGAGGTCCCGGATCCGCCACCCGCTCTCGGCCCCGGAATCCCGCACTCTCCCAGTGACCCGGAAGTATCGACCTCAAAGATGTCCTTTCCGCTTCCGGGTCTCGACAGCGCTGGGGGATTTTTGTTGTTTTTTAAACCTCTCTCGGGAGGTTAAGGGTTCGAGAGGAAGAAAGACAGTGGGGCAAATCAACAAAATGTGCAACACAAAAAGAGTCTAGATTTTCGCGGGGTTTTCTTGTCAACTTAGCAACAGCCGCACGCGAGGAGACGTCGTCACGTGACGCTCCGCCCGCCCCTACTCTCAGTCCTTACTGCGGTTTCCAGGAGCTCGGATTTTTGGCCGAGGCGGCGGCTGGGCACTGCGAAGGAAGCGGGAGGCCTGCCGTGCCTGCCCCGCCCCACACAAGCAGCCTCGCGCCGCTGCAACGGCCCCACCCACCGACAAATGAGGGGGAAGCGGAAAGAGCGGGATCTGGCGTGGGACGGGAGTGGGAACTTCGGATGCGTTCCGCTTCTACATGGTAGGGAAGCAAAAGCTGCTGCTGCTCCAGGACTGGAAGGATCCTTGGTGGCGAGGGCAGAGCGAGCACTAACCAGGGAGAAAAAGTCCGTAAAACTATTTGCCTCAGAAAGGGAAATAAAATGCCCAGGCTTCATCTGAGCGCTGGGGTGGCAAGGGAGGAGTCTTAGGAAACAAATGGCTTGAGGGGCTTCACACAACCCAGTCTGCCCGTCACTCCCTCCCCCCGCCCCCCACCGCCGGCCCCCGTCCAAGTCTTGACACCGTTCCTTCCAGTCTCTCCCCTTGCCAAAGTTCATTAACTGATAACATTCTTATGGCTTCCCCAAAGTACCGTTATTTCGGCTAATTCCAAACAAATTGTACATGGTTCCTTGAAGAAATTCTTCCTTCTCATTTCTTCCAAGAACTTGGGAGTTTGAATCTGGAACATTTGCCTCCTCTTAACCAATTCCCTTGCCTTTGGCAAGCTGGATCGACTACACTTATATATCCTTTAATGGGAGTACAGATGACTTGTCTGTCCTATCCAAGGTAACTGCATTTACAATAATGAACTTTAGGAAAGTAGTATTGAAATTACCCATTATGAATTCAAAATTAACCTTTATATTGGGTTTTAGCAAATATATAACAAGGGAAGAGTGGAAAAGGATTAACTTAAATTTATTAATGCCAAGGGGAAGGAAGGTAACAGTTCCTGACCCTCCAGCTGTATCCACAGTTCGGCCAGGAACAGGCTCTGCCAGAGGCTAGGGCCAGCGCTACATAGTCTGTGGTTAATGGAGGGGTTTAGGGAGGGGTGAGCACATCAGCTGCTCTAGTCTCCTTTCCTTCCCCAGAAATGAGGAAGTGGTCATGTATTATATTAGGAGTTCCCCCTGCCCACCCAATCCTCTCAAATTTGGAAGCAATCAGGTACAAGTTTTCTTTTTCCTTTTCACCTCCTGGAGTCCTGGGTCTCCCCACAGCTCCCCTGCCCCTCCCACTTTTCCAGAGTCCAAGGGCCAGAGTAATTGAAAATACAGCAGCCACCCAAGCAATGGGGACCATGCTGGGGCTTCAGTCATCAGCATCCTCGCTTGAGTCTGAGTTGGCTGGCATCATAGGATCATCAATGAGTGAGAAGTCCCTTTCTGAGCTATCATAGCCCTGAGATAAATCATCATCATCATCTTCATCCTCATCGTCCTCGTCCTCCTCAGGTTGCAGTGGTGGCAACCTCAAGGCAGTACCAGAGGTGGTAGTGGCTGGTGAAGAAGGGTAGCCAGGGGCTCTCAGGCCTGGATGGTGATGGTGGTGATGGTGGGGGTGGGGGTGGTGGTGGTGGTGATGAAGCATGGTGCTGGAGTCTACATGGGGGGATGATGCTGCACCACCCATCACAAACGGCATAAAAGGCAAAGATGCAGAAGTGGCACTGCTGTGACCCAGGGATGACACAGACTGCAGGCCACTACTGCTGTGTTGGAAGGTATTATGCAGAGATAGGGACCCAGTGCCTCCGCCCTGCATCAGGGCCATCATCTTTGAAAGGTCTGGTCGCATTCTGCGGGCCCGCTTCTTGCTGCTGTCTGGTGTAATAGGCCCTGGCAAAACCCGGTTGAACACAGTTTCAGCATGGTGACCCTAGGAGGAAGGAGCAGAAGATAGTAAGAAGAAAGAAAGGAAAAAAGCAAACTAGAAGACAATAGAATCCTAGCTTGCAAGTGCTTTCTCACTGAATATCTTTAGGATGAACAAAGCAAGCATTGTCAATAGGAAGAGGAAATACTGGATTTTACTGTTGGAAACATTCCAGTGCTAAAGCTAATATGGAGATTGATACTGACATTTATGTGAACCAGAGTTTTGCTTTTTTCCATGACTACATTGTACCTTTACTCTATCCAGCCATTTCACAGATGCTTACCTTTGTTAACAAGGAGACTGGGAAAGCCAGTGAATGAATCAGTATTTCCACAGTATACTTTACTGCTGGCAGGTTGTTCACATGATCTTACCATATGAAGTACAACACAACTATATTGACATTTACAAAACTATTACAGCACAGCAGAGTGTGGTAAACTAAAGACAAGTCAGGTTAAGACTTCTTTCTGGATGTCTAGAACAACAAAAAGATTGTGGGTAGCTCCTCACAAAACTTAATAAAGTGTTTTTCACACTGATAAAAAATATGTTGAATTTAAATATCTGTTGAATTCTAAATGTTCTGTCTGTAAATTTTTTTATTTTTATTTTTTAGAGAGAGAGAATCCAAGCGGGCAGGGAGGGGCAGAAGGAGAGAAAGAGAGAGAGAGAGAGAGAATCTCAAGCAGACCCCACACCCAGTGTGAGCCCAACACAGGGCTCAAACTCATGACCCTGAGATCAATACCTGAGCTAAAATCAAGAGTCAGGCATTAACTGGACTGAGCCACCCACGCACCTCTGAATATTCTGGCTGTAAATTTTGACTAAGTATACCGAAGCTGGAACTTACTACTTCTAGTGCCTCTGCTTTGCTAGACCTAAGTATAATACTGGGTACCAAGGCATGAAACTCAGACATTTGGTAACCATGTCTCTGGATGCTATTTACCAATCTAAGCTTAATACCTGACATGTGAATATACTTTCTCGATTTGGAAAAAGAAACATCTCAAAACACTGTATTTGTATAGACTTTTAAACTATAACAGTAACAGCACCTAAACTCCTGCAGGTACCAGTAATAATACATTTTAAATGACTGCTTACAAAACCCTGACTTAGTATGTTTAAAAAAGACAACTATTGACCAAAGTAAGGCAAACATAACAAAGAGAAACTTTTATAGTCAGATTTTGGTGCAAAGGATTATGGGTACCTTGTCTACCAAATGGCCTATAACTGGGATAAAAGCCTAAGTACAGTTGAAAATAATGGAATAACCAGTTATTATTATAAACTATAAAACATGTTTTCCTGTCCTTTTTCCATTACTGGTGTTATTATCAGTGATTCTCAACTTCCTCCATATTGGGAAACGCTATGACTATGACTAATCCTTGGTATGTCCCACTTCTAAAATGTACAGCATCATAAAACTTTTAAGAGATTATCTGCTCCTATACCCTCAACTTTTCAAGATGTGTAAACTGAGAAGTTTAAAGGATTTGCCAAAAATCCCTTAGCCAGTCAGAGAAGGCCTTGACTGTTCTAACACTTCTTACTAATCTTTTTTTTTTTTTACCAATCTTTATGTTTTAATATGCTTAAAGTGCTCAAGTTACTTTTTAGAATTTTATGCTTTTCTATATACAATGATGCCAAGAACTGTAAAAATACCAATAAGAAGTGACTCTAGTTCTCCAATCACATCTAATGTGGGAGCAGAGCAGTAATGCCTCAGTCTCACTCACCTTTTTCCCATTCCTAGAGTTAGCCGTCTGTACTGGTTCCATTCCCAAACAGTTCAATTCTGCCTTATTATTTTTTTTACATCTCTGCCACTTCTGTTTTCTGCGATCCTCCATATACTGAAATAGAAAAGTATTAGTTATCCTAAAGGAAAAAAAATCTCCCTGGAGTAATTATTAAGGTACTAGTATCTTGTTTGACAACAAATGTTTATTGCATGGATAAATAAAGGATTAGTTCTACTGGAAAACTGCCATTAGCAGATCTCTCCCCCCCAAAATTAGGTGGTTATATAATAGTTCAATAATAAATTAATATGCCTAGTATTTAGTTTAATAGGTGCTTTAACATTATTTTATTTTGATCCTCACAACAACTCTGTGAGTTAGGAAGACCGAGTATTATAGTATTTGACAGATGCAGAAAAAAATGACATACTATGGCATGCTTCTGCCCTCTCACGCAGCTTAAATACCAAGGGAATGACTTTAAATCTTGCTGGATGGAACTGCCACTCACCGCTAGAAATCGGGGATCGACAGCGAACTCTGGATGACCCTGTAACCACATCTCCAGTTCAGCCCGGCGAGGGGCATCCTCACCCACCAGCAAAGTACCATCCACCTTATTGATGACAGGGATCCGGGTCTCCAGGTCCACATCAAGGTGATTAGGCTCTTCCATGCACTCCACCTCCAGCTGCAAACCCAGAATCCACCCCCATGAGCACATACTCTTTTGTGGGGCAGGGAGGGAGGGGGAGCAGAGCCAATGGTAGCCATAAAGTAATTCTGGTATCTTCTAGTCCCTTAATCCCAACTGCCTTCATCAATTAGTGAGAATAAAAATCCTAATCATCATGTTAAAGACTCTCTCCCACTTACCTCAACTAGCTTCTTTCTGTTTCCCTTCTTCTTATGAAACAGAGGATGTCCATCTCCCATTACTCCATTAGCCATCAACTTGTGCTTCTGGAATGTTAACTTCAATCCTTCCTCCTAAGAAGACAACCCACCCACCCAAGATGTCATATGGCACATGTTTTTAAAGTAAATATTAAGCTTTGGGGATCTTAGGGTAAGGGTCATCCTCTGGCTCAATGATGAGAAGGAAGGCCATGTGACTTAAGGGTAGAAATTAGAAATGTATCTAAACTTACATACTTTTTCCACAGAAAGATTTTGTTTCTTGACCTAGTGCTCCTCAGGTAGACATTAGAGAAGAATTTATCTCAACAACACCCCATACCTGGTGTCTCAATATTAGCATGGCAACTCATCACAGGGGCAAAATCCTGATAATTCCTATCATATACTATTTTAAGAAATTTTTCTTGGGGTGACTGGGTGGCTCAGTTAAAAGTCTAAAGGTCCAACTCTTGATCTCAGATCAGTTCTTCATGTCAGGGTTGTGAGATCAAGTCCCATTTTTGGGCTCCACGCAGGGTGTGGAGCCTACAAGGACGGATGGAAGGAAGGAAGGAAATAAAATTTTCTTGTTGAGTACTTAAGGACCAGCTAATAGGGTTTCAATGTGGAAGATGATCAGGAAAAATAAATGAAATTTCCCATTATTAAATAAATAACACTAATTTAATTTCACTAAGAATAACTTATTATTAACTTTTTAAGGTCCATAATACCTAGCTGTCATTTTAACAGCTTTCCCACAATTTGATTTCAATCTTTAAAACTAGGTTTCTAGGATCTAGAAACAAGCCACCCAAAAGAAGTCTTGTATCAATTAATTTTTTTAAAAATATGGGTTCTTTTAATCTAGTCCTTAGAAAATACAAGATCCCTTCCTTTACTGCAATGACTTTTCTTCAAAGGAGCTTTGTGAACTCTAATTTTTCCCCCCTCTCCTTTTTATTTTTACTTACTTTTACTTACTTTACTTACTTAAATTTATTTATTTGATTTTAAGTCATCTCTACACGGAACACAGGGCTCAAACTTAAAACCCCAAGATCAAGAGTTGCATGCTCTGGGGTGCCTGGGTGGCTCAGTGGATTAAAGCCTCTGCCTTTGGCTCAGGTCATGATCCTAGTGTCCTGGGATCGAGCCCCGCATCGGGCTCTCTGCTCAGCGAGGAGCCTGCTTCCCCCCCCCCCTGCCTGCCTCTCTGCCTACTTGGGATCTCTGTCAAATAAATAAATAAAATAAAATAAAATAAAAAAAAAGAGTTGCATGCTCAACTGACTAAGCCAGCTAGGCACCCCAACTCCCTTCTCATTTTTAAAGTTAGCTAACCAGGGACGCCTGGGTGGCTCAGTTGGTTGAGCAGCTGCCTTCGGCTCAGGTCATGATCCCAGTGTCCCGGGATTGAGTCCCACATTGGGCTCCTTGCTCGGCAGGGAGCCTGCTTCTCCCTCTGCCTCTGCCTGCCACTCTCTCTGCCTGTGCTCGCGTGCTCTCTCTCTCTCTCTCTCTCTGACGAATAAATAAATAAATAAAATCTTTTTTAAAAATAAATAAATAAATAAAATAAAGTTAGCTAACCAGTTTAATATCCCCTTAGTGAATCAGTTTGCAAAACTCCAGTCTCCTTCCCCACTTCCCAGTGCCTAAATGCTGAGCTTACATCTTTGATCTGAACTGTAAACTCCTTTTCATCCATGCCTCTGCGAAGTTTCGTGAACTGAGCTGCTGCTGTGGTGACTGCGGACACTTCCTCCTCTGCCATGGAAGCTGCGCTGCTACTTCGTGGTGTGGGGACTGGAGAGTCACCATATTCTCCTGGAGTCAATGAGGGACTATCTAGCAAGTGGTTGCTTGGCCCCAAAATTCCTCCTGTTACCATTTCCTGGCTCCGGCGGCTAGAAGGCCACTTCCCTGAGAGTACAGCCTGGCAGACGAGGTCAATACGGTTTATAAGCACACGATCCTGAATGGGTGGAAAAGAAATCAATACTGGTTTTAGGGCCTGAGTACCAGCTATGTGATTCTGTGACAAACAACAGCACCATCATTAGCAGGATGGGTAAAAATCATAAGGCAGAAGGAGGGAAGTAATAGTATCAGATCCCTAAGTCAACAGGGAAGAGTTTCATGAAAAAAACGTATAGCACTAAATATAATTAAGGAAAACCAGAACGATCTGTTTCTTGTTCTTGGTTTTTGTTACAGTATATTGCCAGACTATATGTCCAGGAACGAGGCTGTTACCTTGGGCCACTCAGAAGCTCTTTGTCTTTCTTGTAGCAGCAGCAGCTCAGGGGTCATTTGTTCTCCATCTTCATTTGGGAATCCATCTTGGGACATAGTGAGGGACAGAAGACTCTCTTCATCATAGAGCTTTGAGCGGGACCGGTCAGCAGCTAGAGACCATACAGAATGTGAGCAAAGGAAGAATAAAGTTATTATATGGGCTTTAAATAAAGGCCCAAAGAATAACAGATCTCTTTTGGTGTTCTATCAAATCAAAATCCAAATCTCTCCCAGAAGATGCATTTAGAAAACAAGGGAAAGAGGTGGGTGAGGTGGGTGGGAGAGTGGGAAATAGGGAAAAGGGCCAACAGCCTGTCACATGCACTCACTTAGCTTTTCTTCCTTCTCGTCCTCACTCTCATCAGTGCTGGAGCTGGAGCTGGATGAGGATGAGGAAGAAGAGGATGATGGTGACAGCTTGCTCAAGTCCAGTTCAGAGTCTGAATCATCCTCATCCTCCAGTTTGACTGGTGGAACATTCCGGGAAACCAGAGGGGTAGTATCAGAGGGGGCTACTCGCATCTCATAGTCTGGTGGGGCTGGTCGGCTCCTGGCCACCACCTCATGCTCTAGTTTTAGAGTCAGACTCTCCAAACTGGGGACCTGGGCAGCTGTCTCCTCGGGTGGCTTTTCAACAGGAGCATCTGGGCGCAGGGGCAGTGGTGAGGCAGTGCGCGAGGTATACTGCTGGTGGAGCAGTGGCGTAGAGCAGCGTGATAGGGATGGAGCTGGTGCTCCTGCCTGATGGTTCTGCATATAATTCATACGGGCAGCCAGAAAAGAGAAGTCTGGGTCCTGCATGATGTTGCAGTCTGTTTGGCTCACCCCATGGCGGGCTGCCCCTCGTAGAAGCTCCCCATCGTGCCGAACAGGCTCCCACCATTTGGGCAATTCAGGACCTGGAGGCTGACATAATGCCAGCCGATCTTCCAGAAGGGGATGGCATAAAACTTGTTCCCGTAAGCGCCGAAGCAATTCAATACGGTAGAGAGTCCGTGAGGCCCTCTCCTCAGTGATGGGCTCAATGAACAGATTAGGGTCCGGGGGCTCTGTAAGAGATAGGGGAGGGAGGAGAAATGAACCACGTTAGTTCTGTTGCCATCCATCCCCACTCACCCAAGACTCTCTAGTCTTGCTTACCATCTCCAGCTGCTGGGGGAAGGCGGCACACTTGGCGACACATGGCCACAAAGCCATGGAAGTACTTTGTAAGGCTTTCGTCTGTTTTTTTGTCCAGTCGGGCAAATGTACGGAAGCGATCCCAATGGAACTGCATGGTATCGGGGTCATACTCCACACCAAAGGTAGACACTACTCGATAGAAATCAGTTTGTTCACGCCTTGTCCATCTAAAGGGAAGAAGAGTCAGGCAGCAGAGTGCAGAAAAACACAGGGAAACTGGTTACTTCTTACTGTGAATAAGAATACCCGAATAAACAAAAAATTGAAAGATGGGGCAAAAAAAACCCAAGACAAAACCAAAAACAGCCCAGAAAACAGAAGAGATAGTTAAGAAGTACTCTATAACATGTAAGATTTTAAGAATAGCCAGCTAAGGGACGCCTGGGTGGCTCAGTTGGTTAAGCGGCTGCCTTCGGCTCAGGTCATGATCCCAGCAGCCTGGGATCGAGTCCCATATCGGGCTCCTTTTTCGGCAAGGAGCCTGCTTCTCCCTCTGCCTCTGCCTGCCACTCTGTCTGCCTGTGCTCGCTCGCCCTCTCTCCCTCTCTCGCTGACAAATAAATAAATTAAGAAAAATAAAAATTAAAAAAAAAAAAAAAAAAAGAATAGCCAGCTAAGGGAAAAAATACGTGGGCAAATAACTCAATGAGAATGACCATGTAAGAGACCTTCCAAGGAGCTGTGGTTTTTTTGTTGTAGAGGAGTAACAACTAAAGGCAAAAAAGATGGTCCCTCAGTAGCGAAGTCCAAATAAATCCTTCCTAAGATACTTTTCAATATAGGACCCATAGCCAAAGGCAAGCTTAAAGCTCAGCCCAAATTCCCAGTCACACTTTACCGTTGCTGTTTCTCCCGCCGTGCAATTTCTTTTAGCTTGAATGCTGCCTCACAACGCCGCCGTCTCCGGTCCCCTCGTTCCGCAGCCTCTATCTTCATCTGTTCTCTCTTGTAGCTGCGTTGATAAGCTGTTACTAGGCGCCGAAGCCTAGCTGTTAGAGCAGAGCCTGGAGGCCAGAAGAGATGGCCTGGCTGCTGGGTCACCTGGGCTGTGGGAAGCAAAGCAGAATGAATAGGAAGTACAGGAAAGGTAGTAGAGATAACACCAGAATTTCAACCCAACCCAAAGCAAAGCTCTTAGAAATCCCAGGATAGGACAGAATTCAGTTAACAATTCCCCAAACCACCACCCCACACAAAATTATACTAGTTGACCTAGAAGTTTACCTTCATCTCCATCAATCACTGAGATCTCCTCATCCATCATCATCAAGGGATCACCCTAGAGAAGGAGATCCACCCCACAGGATGGAGTGGGGAGGGAAAGGGGGGGAAGTTGGCACTCTGAAATCACTTTCTTATGTGTGTCCTTCTATGGCACCAAAGGGATCAAGAAAAACTTCTAATGAACCCTCACAAAAAAATGGAAGCAACCAACTAAAGGAATAAGAAACTAGAACCTGAAAAAATCAGTTGCTGTTAATGGCTTGAAAATAAAGGGGCTCAAGAATTTAGCAGTCAAATAATGTACTTCAACATCCAGCTTGGTCCCACCTCCTCCACAAAGCCATCCCTGGTCTCCCCCAGCTGGTGTTACAATCCTTCCCATGAATACTTTATATTCTCAAATAGTAGTTACTTTTCGTCTTATATTATAAATTAATCAAGATACTTCAGAATCCAGGGAATAGGAGAATACTTAACTATTTAGTAATAGAGCAAAGCTACACTCAAATGAGAATTCCTCACCTCATCATCTTGGTCCTTTGGGGGACCCTGGAGTGGTTTATATTCAGGATCTTCACAATCCTTATCAAAGTCAACCCTAAAATTATCCAAAGGCATGAAAAAAAAAAAAACAAGAATGTATCTTCTTTCACTAAGATGGATTTAGGATGAAGACCTGGCCAAATATACAATCCAGGATGGAACCATGGTTTTCCTTCATGCTCAAAGGAATGGCAGGCCAGGTGCTAAGCTCCGAGAAAAGTTAGGTAGAGCATCCAACAAGACGAAGAATGAGAAAAAACTGACTAAGTGCCATTCTAAACTGGTTGAATCTGAAATGAAATCTTTGGCCAGAATCCTTCCTTTCTTTTCATAACCCTTTTCATTGTTTACCTATTCTTCCCCTCCTTCATATTTACTATTATTGTTATATTTGAATAGTCCATGTTTGCTTGTTTTATTTTGCTCTACTGAGTAGAAGAGTGACATATAAATGATTTGTGATGAATAACCGAACCAATTTCCTTTGAGGGTCCTGCACTAAGCAAACTAAGACTGTGATCATCAAAGAGAAATCTCTTAACTTCAGAGTACATGGGTATTCATGAACTAAGCCAAATATTTCACACGCCCCTCAGGTCTCCACATGAGAAGTTTTGTTAAACTCACTGGCACCCAAGCTAAGGCAACATTGCCTTACTTGGTGACTCAGTATTAGCATGGCAACTCATCACTGAGGCATGTATCCAGACAGAGTATATGTCTGTTATGTGTCAGCCACCGTTGGGAGATGATAAACCAGGGCTAAAATATCCTGAGGCTCTACCACGTAGGTGACACAGGAGAGTGCATGGCTATTATCTTTCAAGACAACCAGTTTAGCTGT
The DNA here is from genome assembly GCA_004024625.1 of Mellivora capensis. Lineage (NCBI taxonomy): Eukaryota > Metazoa > Chordata > Mammalia > Carnivora > Mustelidae > Mellivora > Mellivora capensis. Next base: position 121,605 of record PISX010000400.1, read on the forward strand.
CCTTTCAGCTACTGTGGCTGTACAGATAAATATTGCTCAAAAAAACCAACAACAAAAAAACCTGAACAGAACATCAAATAAGCCATTTGGGAGTAACATTCATTTTCACCCTTGGTTGCATCTTATGGCAAATGTGTTGTTTTAGCCTAGTTTATGGAATCCTTTCGGCTGGTCCCACTCTTTGTTAAGAATCTATCATTAATGAGTATAACCACCATTAAGAATACCGATGGGTTTAGTCAAGAATTATGTTATCTCTATGTATAAGCAACTAAGAACCTTCAAAAGGGTAGACTCAGAACATCAAGAGAACTAAACACCAATGCTTACCCTTCTACTATGTCAGAGAAATTATCCAAAACTCGGTGTTCTGCTGCAATGGCTTTGTCATCTGGTCGACCAGCCTTTTCCAGGAAGCATAAGGCTGGGTCTGCCCTCATAGTGTTGTATTTCTCATAGCCTAGGAAAAAAAAAAAAGACCATAAGCCAAAGAAAAGATTAATTTTGCCTAAAGTGTGCTGCAATAATTCAAATATATGAGTTACTTTATTCATAATGCAAAATATTAACTTGGACAGCTGTTGGGTTTTGTTACTATATTGAATAGTTCTATAGCAATTACAAAGTTTTATCACTAGTTGTGAAAGATAGGAATTTGATCAGAATATTTATAGAATGGTGGCAGATTTACATAGCCATTTAACCAGTAATTCTTCTGTTATCATTCATACTACACAGTTGGGCAAATGTAAAAAGTAAAATAATTTAGGGCCAAGCCACACATTTTCAAATGAAGGATAAGAAACACCTGCAAACAAACAGGCACTGACTATGTGATGAATATTGAATGAATGAATGAATGAATGAATGAGTGAATGAACACAATTCAGGATGTGTGGACTCTTCTAAACCTCCTTGTCTCAAAAGTAAATTTTTTTTTCAAAGATTTTATTTATTTGACAGAGAGATATAGCAAGAGAGGGAACACAAGCAGAGGAATGGGAGAGGGAGAAGCAGGCTTCCCGCCGAGCAGGCAGCCTGATGCGAGGTTTGATCCCAGGATCCCGAGATCATGACCCAAGCCAAAGGCAGATACTTAATAACAGAGCAACCCAGGTGCCCCTCAAAAGTAAATTTAAGACTAGAAAATGTTCACAGTTTTTCTTAGCCATCAAAGTTCAGGAAAACATGTGGTTCAAGTGCCATTATTTTTATTTTATAGAAATAAATAGAGAAGTATTTTAAAAAAGAAATGATATTCGAATTCACTAAGTCACTGAGCTGGAAGTTGGTTAGCACTCACTGCATTTAATACCTAGGATTTGTTATTAAACTAGACTGAAAAGGAAGTACTCCCGCTTTTTGTACTTTATTTTTTATCTCACTGTAGTTCACACTTCCATCAGAATGCGTGTTGAATATTTAGACAAACAGGATGCTACATAAATAGAACACTTTCACACAAATTAAGCATGGTTATTATTAATAAGAGTGGGCATATATTACCTCCCCTAATTTGTGAAACCCTAACTGAGATGCATAATATACAGACTGTTAACACAGGTTAGAGAACAGATGGGAAACACCCCACCTTAGGATTTAACTATCCATCTGGCCTTTCTAAACATCTATTTATAGGAACTAATTGCTTCGCTGTGGATATTTAAGAACTAGTTTCCTATTCAAACATAATTTTATTAAAGATCAATCAGAGAACTCAGTTATTGGCCATGAGCTTTTTTACGTGTTCCATCTGTGGAAATAAGTCCACAGTAGGAAAGGAATAAACTAAGGAAAGGTACCCACCATGCTTAAAGACTCCAATGAGCAGGGACTTGTCAGCCTCACTGTCCCACCATGTTGTTGGAACCTCCAGCTGATCCACTACTGGGAACCATATGTCAATCTCACTAAAGGTATAAAAGAGCAGAAACAGCAAAGCAATGAAGGGAATTAAAATGACAATCCTTGGAAAGATTATTATAGGTATCTTCTTTTATCCAGTAATTTAAAATGTTCCTGGATCTGCCAAATTCCTTCAAGTATCAGGTATCAAGCATAGGATCAAAGACCTGATACACAGATCTTAATTACCACTTATTCCAAAGATAGTACAGACTAAAATAAGTAAACCAATCTTTTCTGAAATAAGGCAGGGCATAAAGATAAATACATAAAGAAAAATACAGCATAACTGTACCTGGCAATGGCACCCCCTAACACCTTCTCTGCCTGGTCTCCAATAACCTCCTGCCTCAGATAATACAGCATTCGTACCCGCAATAGTACCCTAAAGGGGGGGGGGGGGGGGGGGAGAAAAGGTTGCTCAGTAATAATGCAGAAACTCTGAGATGGAAAATGCTTTGGTCTTCGTTAATTTCTTTTTTCTTTTAAGATTTTATTTATTTATTTGACAGACAGAGAACACAAGTCGGCAGAGAGGCAGGCAGAGAGAGGGGAAGGGAAGCAGGCCCCCTGCTGAGCAGAGAGCCCGATGTGGGGCTCGATCCCAGGACCCTGGGATCATGACCTGAGCTGAAGGCAGAAGCTTAACCCACTGAGCCACCCAGGCGCCACTGGTCTTTGTTAATTTCTGTCCTTACTTGTTACACTGATGTTTTAAATGCTTCTTATAACTCTCATCTTGGAACAGAGTATCAGGATTATATTTCCGGATCCAATCTGCCTTATGGATATCAAAAGTGCTTTGTGACTTTACTTTTTTCCCCTTGCGTCCACGGGGCACAGGGATAGACAGACCTGGGAAAGGGGAGAAATTGAAGACTTGGATTGAGAAAAACCCTTAGACCTGAAAAAGATTAGGTAACCAATAGAAATATGAAAAGTAAAGAGTTGATAATTACCTGAATGATTCTGCAATTCTTTTGTCTTGCCGTTTTCGGCAGGGCTAATCAAGTCCCAAATGAAGCCTTTGATATTTTCATCCCCACGATAGTGCAGAAGACAGTATACAAGGATGGCCCGGCAAATTGTCTCTACATCTCGTTCAGTCATACGTCGCTTGAAACGTCCATGAGACAAAATATCTCGCCACCGTCCCCAACTAGAAAAACAGAAAACTGTAGTAATATTTTGCTGGTGACTCCCAAAAGGTAGGAGACAAAAACATCTGGGGAAAAACATGGTAACAGAATAAAGCTTTTCCATTATCCCCTCTTTGGTCACAGCCTCCAATTTGAAAGGCAAATAGAGTGTCCATCAGGATGGAAATACACTACCTCTAATGGCAAGGTGGTTCTTACCCATATACCAATAGGTGTTTTTCCACCCGAAAGCAGTCAGTGCGCCCATAGGTATGATGACGGTCATGTCGGCGAGAGCGTGGACGCTCGTCATCTTCACTTTCCAAATCAGAGAACTCTACTAGGTCATCATCTTTCAGAGTGCTAAAGTGGCGGGTCTGTTTTCGTACTCTAGGTGTGTCAATCACCAAATTATTCTATACAGAGAACAGAAGAAGAGTAACTCTCTTCATGACAAGGCCATGGGAAAGGAATTAACACAATTACGGACTGAAATAGCCTTGGATATAACATTTGTAGATACTCTAAGAGAGATTTTTTTAGGACAGGCAAAATACATGACTCAGAAACAAAGTTAAGTAGTAGATATCTAAGCAGTTTTCTGGGACTTCCCATAAAGTTTTTACAATGACTTTTATATACAATATACCATCATAATCCAAGGTCAGCATCAAAGAATCAGAGCAGCTACAAAGTCTCCTGAAAGTAATGTGTCTTCTATAATACTTCCTCCCTAAAAGAAAAGGAAGCCTACCTTGCTATTAAGTAGATCCATGTCCAGGTCAGCCTTTTTGGCCCACTTCTGCCAAAAGTTGGGGTCATCCAGAGAAATATCAGTCCTATTTTCAGAAGCAACAAAGCTTGCCTAGTGAGAACAAAGGAACAAAGTAAAGTTGACTACAACACTTTTCTGAGCAGTGGGAAACCAGTAACTAAAATATATTCCAATTCTAGGGGCGCCTGGGAGGCTCAGTTGTTAAGCATCTGCCTTCGGCTCAGGTCATAATCCCAGGGTCCTGGGATCGAGCCCTGTGTGGGGTTCCCTGATCTGCAGGAAGCTGGCTTCTCCCTCTCCCACTCCCCCTACTTGTGTTCCCTTTCTGGCTGTCTCTCTGTCAAATAAATAAAATCCTTAAGAAAAAAATAATTTAAATTCTAGGAGACTGCAGTCTCTACCTCCTTTTCCTTAATTTGGCAGACAGAAAATACCTTGGCAAAGGTCGAACCCTTTCCTTCAGACTCAATGGTGATGGTTGTGGTTCGTCTTAACAAGATCTGGTCAATGTCTTCTTCACAAAACTTGGAGCCCTCATCATCTTCTTCCATTATGGCTGCATATGCCCCTTTTCGTAAGAGATCTTCAATCTCCTTCTTGGAGAACTGCTGGATCTGCAAAATACAATAGAAAATGAAAAAACTAACAAGAGAATATTATCGAACCATATAATAACTTAGTTCATTATGTTTTAAGAAATATTTTAAGAAATCCAAAGAAGGTGGTCATATTCCCGTGCAAAAACCAGCTTTCTCTCCCTCTATCACTATGACCAGCTACAAACATATCTATAGATTAAGAGGACTCACTCCGGTTATGTTGCCATCTCGACCACTCATGGACTGAAGCACAGCCTTATCCAATCCCAACTTGAGGCTAGCCTTATCAAACATCTCTCTCTCATAAGAATTACGAGTGATGAGGCGGTACACCTTCACAGCTTTGCTCTGCCCAATTCGATGACACCGTGCCTGGGCCTGGTTAAAAAGAAATGGAAAGAAAGGGCAAAGATGACATAAAATTGGGCCGGGGGGGGGTAGCGGTGGTAAGAGACCTGTGATTCAAAATACCAATTCACATCTACAAAGCAGCCATGAAATCAACTCAAAACCAAAAGTGAATTTTAAGATGAAATTATTGTCCCACCAAGTACACCAGGGGTCTGTAAGCTATAGTCTGCACAGCCACTATGCATTTGGTGAAATGCAACCCCACCCATTCATCTATATATGATCTTTAGCTGCTTTTGTACTCCAAGAGCAGAGATGAATAGTTACAACAGAGACCGTATGGTTCCCAAAGCCCAAAAGATCTACTATCTGGCCCTTTATGGAAAAAATGTGCTGACCTCTCATGGAGACTGCCACCCTTAAACTAAAGAAACAATTCCATACCCTTTGATGTACAAGTCTAACAGATCCTGATCCTGTTGCAAAACTTCTTAGGTTAGGTAGTTAGCTCTTAAGACAAAGATTTCCTTTACCTGCAGGTCATTTTGTGGATTCCAGTCTGAATCAAAGATGATGCAGGTATCAGCAGCTGTGAGATTAATACCAAGTCCCCCAGCCCGGGTACACAGCAAGAAGACAAAGCGGTCTGAGTCAGGCTTGCTAAAGCGGTCAATAGCTGCCTGTCGAAGGTTACCTCTGACTCGCCCATCAATACGCTCATATAGGTACCTGTATGGCAGTTACAGAAAAAAATTTAACTAGTTTAAGCAGAAAAAGAAACCGAAAAAGCAGATTAGGATCAATACCAGTAATTCCATCTCTCTAGTTGACCAAAGACCTAAATACAAAGTTGAGAATCTTGAGTACTTCTTTTATCCTGGTCCTGGCCAACTTTAATTAAACCCAGACCCTCCTACTCTGCAGTTTTATGAAGCCACAGTAAACACAAGGCAAGGGATGACACTTTTCTCACCTCCTCTGGATTAGATAATCCTCTAGGATATCTAGGCAGCGTACCATCTGGGAGAAGATCAGAACCTTATGGCCACCAGCTTTAAGTTTTGGAAGTAACTTGTCAATAAGAACCAATTTGCCAGCTGAACGAACCATGGCCTGCAAGTGGAAGTCATGAGGTATAATATGGCAAGCTTCTCGAAATTCTGTTAGGATTTTTTCTTCTGCACCTACCAAAAGAAAAATCAAACTTGATGGTGAGGTGGGAAGCAAAGAAAAGTAATCTGACTTGAAATAAACATTTCCTCACGGAGAATTTCAGCACCCAAAAAACCCTAAATCATCTTCGACTGTGTTATACAAAATACTGCAAATAAGTTGGACTTAAGATTGTACTTGGATAAAACATCTGTAACAATGAGGACTACGATAGTACATGCAAACAACTATCACCACCCCACTGGCAACCAAAACAGAAACTACAAAATGGAGTACCGATGAGGACATTTATCCAGAACACAGAATGACTTGAGTTCTTGTTCATCACATTCTACACAGCAAATCCTATAGATTATGCAGGATCAAGGGGGAAGGACTAGAGAAAGACATTCCACGTAAGAATTGTTTGGTTTTTTTTAGAAGAGGGGTGCTTGAGGGTGCCTGGGTGGCTCAGGTGGGTGTCTTTGGCTCAGGTCATAATCCCGGGGTTCTAGGATCAAGTCACGAATCGGGTTCCCTGCTCAGCAGGGAGTCTGCTTCTCCCTCTCTCTCTGCCCTTCCCACGCTCCCCCTCATGCTTGCTTGCTTTCTCTTTCTCTCAAATGAATAAAGTCTTAAATAAATAAGTAAGTAAGTAGGTAAGGGGTGCTTGGGTGGTTCAGTTGGTTAAGTGTCCAACTCTTGATTTTGGCTCAGGTCATGACCTCAGGGTCATAATCACACATCAGGCTCTTCACTCAGCGGAAATTCTGCTACTCTCCCTCTCCCCAGCACAGGTGTGCTCTCTCTCTCTCGAAAATCTTAAAAAAAAAAAAAAATCTTAAAGTCTTAGAAAAAAAAAATTGTTTTATAAGAAGAATCCCCTTCCCTCCCAAAACTAGGCTGGATCAGTCAACATATCCACTGTTCCTCAGGGATATTATTTGCAAGTAAACGCATGCGATATAGAAATGCAGGTATTGTCCAGAACTCTCTCACCATTGATGAGATATGGGTGGTTGCAGCATTTGCGCAACTCCATCATTGTATTGAGTAGATTAGGCATGTTTGTATGACCTGCCCCTTTGGAAAGGAAGGAGAAATTCTTCTCCAGAATAGCCCGGTAATATTTCTTCTGGATGTTGGTCAACTCTACTTCAATGATAGTTTCCTGTTTGGGTGCCAGATTTTTTTCAACATCCTCTTTGAGTCTTCTTAGCATCATTGGCTTGAGAATGGCCTGTAGCTTTTGAACCTGTGCCCAATACAGGAGAGAAAATAAATAAAAACTATTAGACAAACATTCTCACATTACATGGAAACATGAAGGAATACAATGAATTTTCCATTATCTGAAAAATGTGGATTTTGTACAATGCCACAAATGATGTAGGCACAAGGTTATAAGGAGTTCAGAGAGGTCCTTGTGGTCCACAGCAACAAAGGTGTGCCTAGTACAAACATTACCTTTTTTGTCCAGATAGACTTCCTACCTGCTCCTCTGTCTTGAGATCCCCAAAATCCTTGAGGAACTCTGATTCTGAAGGAAACTGTGAAGGTTCCAAGAAATGAAGCAAGCTGAACAGTTCCTCCACAGTATTTTGCAATGGCGTTCCTGTGAGTAGCACTTTGTGTTCCTAGAAATGGAGAAAAAAACAAAAAAATGGTAAAACTCAAAAATATTAAGGACTTCTGGGGTTTTCTCTTAGGTATTAAAACTTTAGTTTTAATTTCATTATCTATAAAATTATGGGAATGGACGAGATTACTATCTTTTCTTTCACTTGCTCCCTCTTTTGATAAACACAAAACGTTAAAAAACAAAACAAAAGCCTTGATATCATTTAACAAGAATTTAAATATTAAGATTATAAGCAAATAAAGAAATATTCAAGAATATGGGGGTTTTTTGCAATTACATAGGCCTTTCCACACTCAACTCCCCACAGATATCCTAATATGTCCCCCTCTAGGGAATGTACCTGTGCTGGATTAAATATGGCCATTAATTCTTTGTAGTTCCTCCTATCAAGGTTCACCCCTTGAATCTGGGCTTGCCTTGTGGCTTGCTCTGACAAAGAGAATGTAGCATAAGTGATATTGTGTGAGTTTCAGAGCGTATACCTCAAAGGCCTTGCAACTTCTGTCTTTGCCCTCTCTGGATACTGCCCTGATTCTACCATGTCAAGAAGCAAAGTCTGGCCTACTGGAGGATGACAGGTCATATGGTAGATGACCCAGGAGCCCACCAATTGCCAGCAGCAGCCACATTACTGACTACAGGCAAGACCACTAAAACGGATGGCCTAGCTGTGCCCAGCCCAAGTTGCTGACCTAGAGAATCATAAGAAATAACAGTTGTTGGTTTTAAGCCACCAAGTTTTAGGGTATTCATTATATCACACTAGGTAACTAATATCGTATCCCACCTCTCCACCTGATTAAGAACTGCTAACATACAACTATCTTCTAATTCTAAAGTTTATAGGACTTTTATATGACTTTCAGGTGTCCATTCCCATAGGCCATACCCACCACCCAATAATAAGATCCTGATGTTTTTTCTCTGCTAAATTTGTTACATTAATTCCACAGGGAATTAGGATTATTTTAATTCCAGGTGTTTCTGCCCATAAGTCAACATGAGGAACTCACCAAGTCCATATGCTTGAGGCTATCAAGCAGCTTGCAATTACGGTTCTTTAGCCGATGGGCCTCATCAATGATGACACAACGCCATTCAATCTCACGAAGCTCAGGACAGTCTGACAAAATCATCTCAAAAGTGGTGATCAGGGCATCAAACTTGTATGCGCCTGGGATGAGGCGCCCCTAAGCATGAAGGCAATAAAGTTAAAAAAGGCCTAACATCCCTAAATGGGGACCACTTCTGCGTTACACGTTCTCTTTTCTATATTCAAACAGGCTTAGTAGGAAATACAAACAGCACCACCACCCATCTCTGCTGCTGTGTATTTTCCTGATAAATAGTGCCAAATCACTGAATCTAAGATACAGTGTCTCCTCAAGCTATCAGTTTCTTGGGAAAATGACAGACCTCACTACATAAAGCTGGACACTTTCGACTCTGCTGTGTGCCTCGCTCATTTATCTCAGATCTTGATCTTTTGGTAGTTAACACTGAAATCCACAAATGTTGGGCACTGTTGAAATATACAAGACAAGACTGAAAGTGAAACAGGTAATATCCATTACTATCTAAAAATGGACAAGAGAGGGGTACCTGGGTAGCTCAGTGGGTTAAACCTCTGCCTTCGGCTCAGGTCATGATCTCAGGGCCATGGGATCAAGTCGGGTTCTCTGCTCAGCAGGGAGCTTGCTTCCCCCCCACTCCCCGCCACTGCCTGCCTCTCTGCCTACTTGTGATCTCTCTGTCAAATAAATATATAAAATCTTAAAAAAACATTTTTTTTTAAACAGGAGAACTGAATCAGTTTAACAAAATTAGAAGCAGCAAATATGACTAAGAAAGATGAATGATTCAAATTTTTATTTTCAAATTTGTATAGAACAAAGGAACTAATCTGAATGAAAAATTTTAGTAGTCTTAAAAAAAAAGAGAGGAGGGGCACCTGGGTGGCTCAGTGGGTTAAAGCCTCTGCTTTCGGCTCAGGTCATGATCCCAGGGTCCTGGGATCGAGCCCCAGGAGATCGGGCTCTCTGCTCCGTGGAGAGCCTGCGTCCTCCTCTCTCTCCCTGCCTGCCTCTCTTGCCTACTTGTAATCTGTCAAATAAATAAATAAAATCTTAAAAAAAAAGAGAGAGGAAGTGGCTTAAGTTCATCACCTCAATACTTCTTGATGAAAACTCATCAATGCCAATAAAATTCTATTTAAAATGCATGTATTCATAAATAGTCAAAGTCAAAGAAAAAATTCCCTGTGCAATCTAGACAAAATGCCGTAAGTCACTTCAGAAAATCTCAATACTAGTCTTTTATTCATATAAAAGCCTCTAAAATACTAGGTACCTTGGCCTACTCTCTCTGAACCATTACATTCCCATGATCTACAACTCACCCGTGAATCTTTGCAGTACATTTCATATTGTTGAATCATCTGACGGCTGGCCAGACTGCCATGGTATACAATAGTGTTCATTTCTGTCCATGTATTGAATTCTCGCTCCCAGTTAGTAATTGTGGACAGTGGGGCAATGACCAGGAAGGGGCCATGGATGCCCACATTATAAACCTCCTGCAAGAAGGCAATGGACTGGATAGTTTTGCCCAGTCCCATCTCATCAGCCAGGATACAGTTCTGCCTGAAGATTCATCATGGAAAAAGAAAAGCATGTCAAAAGATACATCTTTTTAAAAAAATACATAAAAAGGAATTATTTCAACAGAAAACAGATAAAAATAATTCCAGGCCATGCCTACATTTCATGGGCCTCCTCTTTTCTGTACCTGTTATACCAATTAAAGAGCAGCCAGTTGACCCCTTCCAACTGATATTCCCGTAACTGGTTTCTGTTTTTATACTCATGTGACAGCTCCAACTTCTTCCAGGCACTTGCCTGTGGACGATTCTACAAAAGAGAAAATTTGAATAAATGGGGTGAAGATACTAACAAAATTAGGCAAACTTACTAAGAAGTTCTAGGAGCTAAAATCAATTAAAAAACATGGATTAAAAATATTTAAAATATATTCAAATTCATGAGTTCATAATAAAGTTTAAACTAAGATAAAGTTTAAGAAACTTAAAAAAAAAAAAAGAGGAAAACCAAAACCACTGGTCACTTTTGGAGAATGCAAGAGAACTACTTCATTATTTTGATATCTGGGAAATAAAGAAAGTAAACAAAGCATTTACCCTCTTTTCCTATATCATCTGTACCTCAGAGTAACCAAACAGTACATGAATCATTATTTCCTTTTATAGGAGATTCTAGCTAATAAACAAAAACATGATATAATTAAAATAACATCATTTTGAAATCCTTAAAGAATAGGCCGAGGCAATGATCATAAATGACTAATAATACCACAAAAGACAACCTGATAGAATCACCTATGAAATAGATTTAGTGTCTTCTTTCCCCATTTGATCAAGCCTTTAGAAGAGTGATACCTAATGAAACTATGATGATGTTTTACATCTGACACTAGCCAAATGTGATTACTGAGCATGTGAAATGTAGCTACTGGCTACTATATTAAGCACAGTGCTACAAAGTTCCAGTGGACACCACTGTTCTATATCTAACCATTTATGTAAAATGATAAAGAACATAGAACACATTATTTAACAAAAATTAGAAGACAATCAGGGAAATATATATAGCAACTGGTTATTTGTTGATATTTAGAAATGGTTAAATTTTCTCAGGTATAAAAGTGGTTTTACCTTTGGACATAAACACTGAAATACTTACAGATGAAGTAAAGGAATCTAGGATTTGCTTTAAGATAATCTGGAAATTAGTACACTATACTATTTCTTTTACTTTTGTATATGCTTGAAAATTTCTATAATAAATGCTAAAACAACAACATAAACTTCTATAAATAAAAATTAAATCATTACCTATATCGACTTTACATTCTAATTGCAAATGTACTTACTACTCTTTTGAGTTCTGGGTGTCTTGACTGAATCCGTTTAAATTCTCGAATCTTGCCCTCATCAACATCCTCTTTCAGCTCCCACGTACTATCCTCGTAGGGCAGCGAGCACCATTTCACCAGGTAGTAAATTACAGGCTAGGAGAGAAAAAGCTAAAGCCTTAATAAACTGATTCTGTGTTCTCTGCTGTTATTAAAGGGTAAGAATTTTTTTTTTAAAGATTTTACTCATTTATTTGACAGAGAGAGAGAGACAGCGAGAGCAAGAACACAAGGAGGAGTGGGAGAGGGAAAGCAGGCTTCCCGCAGGGAGCCTGACGCGAGGCTCGATCCCAGGGCCCTGGGATCATGACCTGAGCCGAAGGCAGATGCCCAACAACTGAGACACCCAGGCACCCCAAAGGGTGAGAATTTGACTACAG
>PISX010000400.1:133637-271675 GCA_004024625.1 Mellivora capensis
GCTTTTATACCTAGTCGCTTAATACCTAGAAAGTGCTTTTAAAAAAAAAAAAAAAAGGCTGGGAACACCAATCATAGATAGGCTCACCTGCTGAGGCTCTGTACTATTCGTGGCTTGGATCATTTTTCCGGGCAATTTATCAGAATCTGTTCTAAGAGGCAAAGTTATACCCAGTAGTTTCTAGAACACTAAGCACTGAAACATTATGCTCATCAACCGTGAAAATGCAAAAAATAAAATAAAATAAATGCTTTTCCAACATTATGTTGAATTAGGTTGAAACTGAAAGATAGGGATCTGCTTCATACTATTATCCTGGCACCAAATTTAATACAGTGGAACAGTGGAAGCCAGGCTACTTTCCTAAGTGAGGAACAGATTAACCCATTAGAGCAAAGCAGGGTTGAAATCCCTGGGATTCTGAGCTTCTGTAGCTCTGAGTGCAGCTGCTACCCCAAAAAGCAGTCATATGGTAGAAAAGAGATTTGCTTATGAGCTAGGAGGTAACTAGGAGAGGTGTCACTGAAGACAGGTAACAAGAGAGAAGAGAGGAGGGGCAAATATTAAAGCTCTAACTACAGTACTGTGCTCTATATATGTGTTCTGCTGCAAAGGGACAGGAAGTGACCTGGGGTAAAATGGCTCCTGTTCTCACAACTCAAACTGATCACTGCCCTGACTGCATTTCTATTTTTGTTCTATATGAAAAAAGGAGGATTGGGGCACCTGGATGGCTCAGTGGGTTAAAGCCTCTGCCTTCATCTCAGGTCATGATCCCAGGGTCCTGGGATCAAGCCCCGCATCGGGCTCTCTGCTCAGCAGGGAGCCTGCTTCCCTTCCTCTCTCTCTGCCTGCCTCTCTGCCTACTTGTGATATCTATCTGTCAAATAAATAAATAAAATCTTAAAAAATAAAAAAGAAAAGAAAAAAGAAGGATTAGATGGGGCCTAATGTAATCAATAAGAATCTCTAGTACCACTTCACAGAATACCCCTAAAACAGCCAGCAAGAAGTCTGAAGATATAAGCACCTCAACAGAATTACAGATCAAGGAATCCCTAGAATTAATCTAGTTGCTCTTTCCCTATTTTCTTAATTATAGTGACACAGGTCATTTCCTACATAAAGCCATTTGTCCAGGTAACATATTTCTGGCATCATAACTTACTTTTCCAAGAACTTATTTATAATCCTGTTTTCCACTATTAGGTCATGTAGAAGGATGACAAATTAAACTTATTTTGGGGAGGGGGAAAATTGGGTTCACAGAATGTTGTAATCCAATATTGGAGCACAAGTTATAGCACCAGGAAACTAAAACATTTTCATCTTTCTAGCCATTTCCGACACAGTCCAAAGATCAATTGCTTTTTTAAGAGTGGTAAGTATGTTGGTAAGAGCATAAGATGTTCAAGACTGATAAGGCTGAGATCCTAAAAGTGACAAGAATTTAATAGTAGCGAACGTGTCCATTCTAAAAACTGGTCCATTTCCCACTCACCTCCCGCTAATGAACAATAAACAATAACTCCCACCCCAACCCATAAAAGCAGAAATGTGTTTTCTGAGGCATGCTTGTCAGGATCTGAAGACAATGAATTGTAATAGGCCTTGGATGTCTAAGGTTCTGAATGACCCTAAAGGCTTCTAAAATAGAGTAAACATAGAATTTTAGAGAGGGAAGACTTTTGATTCTTAGAACCCATAAGGGTGATATATGGACACACATCATTTAGCTTGTGAGTGAGCCTAGCTCACCACCAGCACCGACATTTTAATTAAGTTCTGTTGTTCTGTAGTGGTCACTGGGTAAGCAGTAACTGTCAGATGTGATAAAAACTTGATGAAATGTGGCTCTACCAAGAACTTATAGTTGAAGTGAAAAGAAAATGATAGTTTCTAAGGGAATGGTGATTCATAGTCTAAGTAAGTTTGAAATAAATTTAAAAGACACAATGTTGAATTCACTGGTGGCTTAGATCTTTTCAACTTATTTGGAAAATGAAAAAAGTGATTTATGAAACTGTATCAACAGGTTAGTTTTAACACATGCAAAATCTGCTAACAGAGCTTTAGTGCAGTGATTCCCAAATCAAGCTATGTTTGACAATCTCTTGGAGAACAACTTAAAAATCCAGATCTCTGGGTCCCACCTAGAGATCTACTGAATGTGAATCTGTGGGAGTACAATTCCATAGTCTGTTTAAAAGTACAGATTCAAATGCAGTAGATTGGTTTTAATGATAAATGAAAATGCATTCAATTAATGGTAAGTTCAAAAAGTAATTCTCAGCGACATGGAGAAAGCTAGGAATCTGTGGAAGCATTTTTATTTATAAATATGGAGATTTGTGAAGTATCCCTATTCCTCTCCCCTTCTATAACCCTTAACCGGACGTCAGCAGTCTCCCATATAAAATCTAAGAGAAAACAAGATCAAGGTGAAAGAGTACTTGTTAATATAGCTCCTGGTACTTATAGCGCTCAGATGTTTGACTTTATGAGAAGCTTTCATTTTAGTCTCTCTCCCTATTCCCTTATCTTCCCAGTATCATTCTAAGGAAGCCTCAGAAAAACTCAAAAATACCTTTTTGTCTAAGGCATTTCTCAGCCATATCTTCATAATAAAAGATGAGCAAGCAGACCAGTAGAAATCTCTGAGATCTTTAATGTTCTACCATGCCCCAACTCACCTCCCCATTGTCTTTGTCAATACTGTGAGACTCATCCAATATCCTATCCACTTCTACATAGTCTGGATTGAAGGGTTCTTCATCCTAGAGGAGTTATGAAATAAACAGTAAGACCAAAAGATCACTGTCCAGTAAACCCAACCTTCCATCCCACCTTTACCTGGTGATCTCACTTCAAAAATTTTTAAAAGATGCCTTCAGAAGGGAGTCCTCCCCCCACGCATTTTCACCATATAAAATCCTTTTTAAAAACTTAATTAAATCTGCACCTATCTTCTCACCTATGACCAGAGGAAGTGTCTTCTAACAGAGGTCATTCTCTCTGTATATTCTCTGGATTCTACCCCTTCTCACCTTCTTAGGAATCTCTCTCCTGGATCATTCCCATAAACACACAGATATATTCTACTGTTTCACATCTTAAAAAGACCTCCTTTATTCTTCATCTGCCTGCAACTATTTTTCTGTTCTGCTTCATACCCAAACTTTCCCAAGTTTTAACCACATGGTATCCCCAGCAGGTCATCACCTCCACTGTCCAGCCACTCCACTCTGCCTTCCACTTCCTTCACACAACTAAATTACTCTTGTCGATGTTATTAATGATCTCCAAATTGCCAAATATAATGGAACATTTCTGTCCTTATCTCACTTAACCTCTACAAAGTATTCCACAATTCCAAATTCTCTCCTTTAAAAACCCTTGGGTTGGGACACCTGGGTGGCTCAGTTGGTTAAGCAGCTGCCTTCGGCTCAGGTCATGATCCCAGCGTCCTGGGATCGAGTCCCACATCGGGCTCCTTGCTCGGCAGGGAACCTGCTTCTCCCTCTGCCTCTGCCTGCCACTCTGCCTATGCTCGCTCTCTCTCTCTCTCCCCCTCTCTCTGTGACAAATAAATAAATTTAAAAAAACAAACAAACAAAAAAAAACAAAAAAACAAAAAAAAAACCCTTGGGTATTCTGAGATACTACACTCTTGTCAGTAGCCCTTCCCCCTTTATTTTGGTTTTAGCCAATTCTTGATCACCTTCACTGGTTCTTTTTCTTCTAAATCACTGGTATCCAACTTTGGGTGGTATCTGAAAATAAATAACCCAAGACTCCAAAGGAAGATCTTAAAGAAACTTTAAGGAAAAAACTCTTCCTTCTTAAGACACTTTTCCCTCTTGCTTTTCATGACTTATCAGCTTCCTAATCTTTCTCCTGCCACTCTGGCATACAGTTCCTTCTCCTTCACCTGGACCTCTAAATTTGGGAGAAGTCTTAAAGCCTTGGTTCTGGGCTCACATCCATGCTATTACAGAAAGAACTTTCATAAGAAAATACAGAACTATTAGAATGTATAGAAATCCCTCCCCCCTCAGGTGGCTTTAATCATTATTAAGGTTTTAATAACTATTTATATGCTGATAAAATCCAGATTTTAATTGCAGCCTGAAAAATCCAGATTTGTATATCTGCGCTTGCTAGAGATAGGTTAAGGAATTTTAAGGTTAACATAGTCTAAACTAAAAAATTTTTTTAACAATTTTATTTATTTATTTGACAGAGAGACAAGCAAGAGAGGGAACACTAGCAGGGGGAGTAGGAGAGGGAGAAGAAAGCTCCATGCTGCGCAGGGAGCCTGATGCAGGGCTCGATCCCAGGACCTTGGGATCATGACCTGAGCCAAAAGCAGACGCTTTTTTTTTTTTTTTAAGATTTTATTTATTTATTTGACAGAGAGAGAGAGATCACAAGCAGGCAGAGAGGCAGGCAGAGAGAGGGGGAAGTGGGCTGCCCGCCGAGCAGAGAGCCAGATGAGGGCATTAATCCCAGGACCCTGAGATCATGACCTCAGCTGAAAGCAGAGGCTTAACCCACTGAGCCACCCAGGTACCCTGAAAGCAGATGCTTAAGAAATGGGCCACCCGGGCGCCCCTAAACTCTTGATTTCCCCCAATCAGCTGCTTCTAACATCTTCGATACTTTAACAGATGCTGCCTCAACCCATTTGCTCAGACCACAAACCTATCTATATAAGCCACCATACCGAGCCCTGTCAATTCTAATCTATCCGTTCTATCCACTCGAAACCATTCTACTTTTAAGCCATGATATTTCCTATTTAGAAATCTTCAACTGCTTCCTTACTGCTCTTCATACTTTCATGCTTACTCTTCTTCAATCCATTCTCCAAAGTCTAGGTTATCTTTTCTTTCTTTTTTTTTTTAAGATTTTATTTATTTGCAGAGATCACAAGTAGGCAGAGAGGCAGGCAGAGAGAGAGAGGAAGGGAAGCAGGCTCCCCGCTGAGCAGAGAGCCCGATGCGGGGCTCAATCCCAGGACCCTGAGATCATGACCTGAGCTGAAGGCAGAGGCCTTAACCCACTGAGCCACCCAGGCGCCCCCTAGGTGATCTTTTAAAAGTGAACACTGGATTATGTCTTTGAATTTTTTTTTTTTTTTTTTTTTTAGTATTTTTATTTATTTATTTGACAGAGAGAGACACAGCAAGAGAGGGAACACAAGCAGGGGGAGCTGCAGAGTGAGAGGGAGAAGCAGGCTTGCCGAGCAGGGAGCCCAGTGCAGGGAGCCCGATGTAGGGCTCGATCCCAGGACCCCGGGATCATGACCTGAGCTGAAGGCAGACATTTAACAACTGAGCCACCCAAGGCGCCCCTCTTTGACTTGTTTTAAACAATGCAATGATTTTCCTTTGCACTTAGAATAAAAACAAAATTAAAACCAGACTGCTTAAAAGGTCTGTATGCACTGCTTGCCTAAATTTCTGATATCATTCTGGGCCATTCACTCTCTTTTGTTCAACTGCACCTTGTTTTCAGTACCTCACCCTGTCTCAGGGCCTTCATATATGCTATTTCCCATGCCAGCAATATTATTTACATGGATTCATAGCCTTGCTCCTATTCATAATTCAATTCTCGGGTAAGTCTTCCCTAATTATCCAAAGTAGGTGTTTCCTCCCCCTCCCCCTCCCCTTATGTCTCCTATGCTCTTTCTTTTCTAGCACTTAACACAATTTGAATTATTTTCTAGTATTTCTCTCTCCCCAATTAGACAGTGAGCTCTATGAGAACACAGTCCATATCTGGTTTGCTCTCCATAAAGACTAGCACATGGTAAATGATGAATAAATGAATGACTGATTTGGTTAAATGGCCTACCTATATATGGAGATTTAATTGGCATATGAGTTAGTAGAGACTGGTTCAAGAGTCCCAAATTGTACATCTAATATCAGCTGGAATGGTATTACAGTTTCATTGTACATTTCACAAATTATGTTTTAAAAGAACATAGATGAAAAAACATAACCCAATTATTACTTTCATATAAAAAGATATAAAAAGAAATTATAAAACTACATGGTCCTACTTGCCCTCTCCAGGTGATGAGAAATAGTTAATTTATTTGCAAACCTGGTGGTCTCAAGTTAGCTTTATCATATATATTCAGGCAGAACTGAGGGTTTTTTTGCTAAAACTATGCATTTAGTTCCTTCCTTCCTTCAATCTTTCTTACTAGAACTTTTTCCCTTTAGCTCTAAGAAGCTTTGAAAAAGAATCTGTCTTCTCAAGGCACGCAGTTCTATATATATGCTAAAGATGACAAACCCCAATTCAGCAAAGGCATATATATTTACACACACAAAGCTTTCAAAGCAAAATGGACAGTTAAACTATGGCTCAAAAGACCCGTAATGCATACTCCAGTGTTTAACCAGTAGTTAAGAATGGTTATGGGAAATTAAATCTCCTATATCACCATTTCTTGTTACAGTGGATTAGAAATTTTAGAAAATAAATGTTCTTTCCTAATGAAACAGTTGCTTATGCCTACAGAAACCATCAACTGCTACAGATTGACATTAGAAGAAGAATGCCTCAAGTGGATGAGAGATCAGTTTAAAATCCATCTTGAAAATACTTCATGAATACTGAGCAAGTCAATACCAAAATATCCTCTAAACTTATAAAAAGACCTCATTTAGACCTGGTAAAACAAAGCATGGGGCAGCTAAATTAGGAAAGTCCAATGATCAAAATTAAGACTTCATACCCATATACACAAAGCAAATATAACTCTTAAGTAATCAGTCAAGACTGATAACCCCAATAATTTATACTTCTGTGAAATAGATGATAGGCAATACCTATTCCTAATTACCTCATGAAAGAAGTGTCTCATCTGAGCCATTTTGGTTTTGAAGCGCTTTAGCTTTTGATGGATCCTTTTATCCTTCTCTAGTTGGGAGATGGTAGCCCATTCACAGTGTAGATAGGAGCTGAAGGGGATGGAAATAGCTGGTCATGCTGCGAGAAAGGGGAACTGGTATGCTAGATTTGGGGATAAGCCAGAAGCAGGCACAATGAGTACAACATACTTAAGTGGGGAGACAGTGTCCTAGGTAAGTGCTTCTTAAGATTGATTATGCACACAAACACCTGGTCTGGGGCAGGCTTGAAAGTTCACATTTCCAACAAGCACCCAAATGACGCTAATTCTGTTGGTCCACTGACCAGTCTGAGTAGAAAGGTCTTAATGTTAAATTAAGGTATAGAGGATCATAAGGGGTTTTCATCAGGAACCACCCTTACCCCACCTTCCTGTTGGGAAACAGGAAGAGAAACGCAATTCCCGAACTCCTCTCTGAATAGACATTTTCCTCAAAAGAAAACAACAACTTGGGCTAGGAGACTATTAAAAAGGGACACATTCCCACCCAGGATGGACTATATAGGAGAACTTTTTACAACCCTGTGGGTTTAGGGTGAAAAGCTTTTTGCACAGATCACATACTAGTTCTTGTACTTGACAAAGAATTCTTCTGCCTCAGTATATTGTCCAGAAGGAAGCTGAGAAGAAAGAAATCATCGTTATTAATAACCTTATTTGTCAAAGAAAGAAGCTTTAATTTTCACTACTCATGGTAGAGCTTCATACCAATGTTCCTAGAGTGTATTAGTGACTGAGGGATTAAAGAACTAACCTAGTACTCCAATACAAGAGATCTCATAGCTGGAAAAAATAAGTCTATCCATCTTAAACAAAAAACCAAAAGAAGAGGCAAAAAAACCTATTTTCTAGGTAACTTCCCTCTACCATATCTCATAACTATACTATGGTAATATACCCTGGCATCCAAAGGTCTTTATTAAATAGAGCCTGTGAATGCAGCATTATGGGTTGACATGAAGGGTTAAGGCCTTACCTCCTTCTTCACAATCCGCATAGAAAGCACTTTGTCTACTATGGCTGCATCTTCTTCACTGGGATTCTCCTGTAGCAAAAAATGCAGTTAGTCAACAGAGACCATGAGGAGCAGGACAACTTCTCATATTGCTTAAGTTCTCAGCTTACCACAAAGAACTGCATGGAAGGCAAAGTCTCGCCATCTGGTTCCTGCACGGGTTCAGGGAGGATAGGCTCAGTTTTTATTGGACCAGTTACATCTACTTCTTCTTCTTCTTCATCATCTGTAATCTTTATATCCAGATCTTCTGTATATTTTTTTCGCTTAACTTGGCGGTTTGAGCGTCTTTTCTGTAGCGGAAAGAATGTTTAAAATAACTATGTAGGTATCTCAAAGAGAAAAACCTTTAAAACTATTTGCCTATAGTCATATACTTAGATTTTACTCCAAAATCCCTATGAAAAACCAGGCCAAAAAGATAAAGAGCTTATTTACCAAATTATGTGATATCAAACCATATGCTTTATGTACCAAATACATATTAATTTGCCAAACTGTTTTTTCAAAGAACCAGAATCCACCTAAAAGTAACCTGGCTACTACTGGCCAGAAACTCTGGTAAAATGAAACAGGACTCTACCTGAAGGGTACAATGTGCTTTCTATAAGGAGCAACCCTGAAGTGTAAAGGTGCAAGAATGTTTTGTTACTAATTTTGCTTTCTGTTTTAGTTCTAAGGTTTTTTTGTTTTAATAAATAGAATCATACTATATGATGATTATAGCATTGTTCTGCTACTTACCTTTTTGTTAACAGTACTTTTTAGGGGTGTTTTCTGCATCAATACATTTTAGATTTACGTTATTCTTTCAAGTGGTTGAAAAAACACTTTTGTAAGATTTTATTTATTTATTTTGGAGACAGAGTGTGCATGCACATTGCACACACAATTGGGGGAGGGAAAAAATGCCAAGCAGACTCCACACTGAGCATGGAGCTGGACTTGGAGCTCAACCTCAAAACCCTGAGATGACAACCTGAGCTGAAAGCAAGAGTCAGATGCTCAACTGACTGAGCCACCCAGGCACCCCAAGTAAAATATTTTTTAATTAAGTAATTTAAGTAATACTTTGTAGATCATGATAAAAAGTTAGGAAGGATAGAGAGATAAAATTATTTTTCAGGGGCACCTGGGTGGCTCAGCAGGTTAAAGCCTCTGCCTTCGGCTCAGGTCATGTTCCCAGGGTTCTGGGATCAAGCCCTGCGTCGGGCTCTATGCTTAGCAGGGAGCCTGCTTCCTCCCCTCTCTCTTTGCCTGCCTTTCTGCCTACTTGTGATCTCTGTCTGTCAAATAAATAAATAAAATCTTAAAAAAAAAAGATTATTTTTCAGTCATGATTATATCTCTGAAAAACCCAAACAAATTAAATGAATTATTAGACAGAGAACTACAGAAATTAAGCAAACTTCCCTGGCATAAAATCAATTTTTAAAACTATAATTCTTATGTAAACTGAGCCATAAAACATAATGAAAGAAAAGATTCGGGGCACTGGGTGGCTCAGTTAAGCGCCATGATCATGATCATGTGC
Source organism: Mellivora capensis (assembly GCA_004024625.1). Taxonomy (NCBI): domain Eukaryota; kingdom Metazoa; phylum Chordata; class Mammalia; order Carnivora; family Mustelidae; genus Mellivora; species Mellivora capensis. Next base: position 143,121 of record PISX010000400.1, read on the forward strand.
CTGGGTCATGATCCCAGGGTCCTGGGTTTGAGCTCTGCACTGGGCAACCTACTCAGTGGAGAGCCTGCTTCTCCCTCTCCCTCTGCTGTTCCCCCTCCTTGTGCTCTGCCAAATAAGTAAATAAAATCTTAAAAAGAAAGAAAGAATTCTACATATAAAAACAAAAAGATTACTTATCTAAAGAATAAATTTAGTAAGAAATATGTAAAATCTATATGAAAAAAACTTTAAAACACTCCAGGAGGCCTTAAAGAGGACTTGAATAATAAAATACATTGTCCTACAATAAGAAGACTTAATTCTAATTATATACATTACATAAAAATGACAAAATAAAATTAACAGTAACTTTTTATTTAGATAAGCTGATTCAAAAAGTCAAAGAGAGAAATAAACACTTAAGAATAACTAGGAAAAATAGGAAAAGTGTGCTTGGCCTTACCAGATATTAAGGACACAAAAGAGCTATACCAATTAACAAAGGTTGGTACCCCTCCAAGAAAAGATAAACAGGTCAATGAAATAATGTCCAAATACAGAATAAAATACTAGGTGGATATAGAACATGATAAAAATAGCACTTCTAATCAGTGAGGGGAAAAGGAGATTATTCTATAAATGGGACTGGAAACAAATGGCTAGCTATCTAGAGGTTGAAAGAAACTAAATTACATAAAAATAAAGGATTTCTAAAATCTTTTTACAAATCTTAAAAAGGGGATGCCTGGGTGGCTTAGTTAAGTCTGACTTTGGCTCAGGTCATGATCCCAGGGTCCTAGGATTAAGTCCCACATCAGGTTCCTTGCTCAGTGTGGAATCCTGCTTCTCCCTCTGCCTCCTTCTCCCCCTGCTTGTGTTCTCTCTCTCTCTCTCTGACAAATAAATAAATCTTTTTTTTTTTTAAATCTTAAAAAAATGTAACATTTCTACAAGAAAGTGTGGAAGAATTTTTTATAATCTGGTAGTAGGAAATACGTTTCTAATAAATTGATCAATTTTACCTTGCAAAAAATTTGAGATATTTACATATTATAGCAAAGTTGAGAAAAATAATAAACTGATGGGGAAAACACCAAATACTCCATTTCCTAAGCATAGAGTTCTTTTAAGTAACTAAGAAAAAGATCCATAACAGAGCAGAAAGATGGGCAAATACCATGAATAGACAGTAGGAAAAAACCACAAATGGCTTTAATTGTAAAAAGATGCTCACACTCATAATAAATTATAACTGAAACCTAAACTGAGATACCTTTTTTCTTTTTTTGTACCTAACAGACTGGTAAAAAGCAGCAAGTCTGATCAAATACTGAAATAGGAACTTGCACATACATTGTTGGTCAGACTACACATGGGCACAACCTCTACAAAAGAAAATCTGACAATACCCTTTGGTCTAGAAATTTCACTTCAAAGTTACTACCCTACGAATAAATCTGCAGATATATACAAATCTTTGTAGCATTACTTGTAATAGTAGAAGACCAGAAAAAAACCTTAATGCCCATCAACAGGGGACTAGTTAAACAAATTATAGTATAATCAAAATATGGAATACTATAGAAGAGTATTCAAAAAGAATGGGTAGTTGACAAAACCAAATATTGAAGATGTGGAACTGGAACTGTCATTACTGGTGCAAGTGTAAAATGACACAATCACTTTGGAAGTTGACAGATTCTTATAGAGTTATAATGCTTATATATGTAACTACTATGGTCTAACAATCCTATTCCTTAGGTAGGAGAAATGAAAACCCATGTCCAAGAAGTACTAAGACTGTTCACTGCAGCCTTACTCATAATAGCTCCAAAATGGAAACAACCCAAATGTCCTTCAACAGATTTGTGGGGTTTTTAAAATTATTTTTAATACTTATTTGTTTGTTCATAAATCTATACCCAATGTGGGGCTTCAACTCATGATCCCAATATCAAGAGTCACATAGTCTACTGACTGAGCCTGCCAGGCACCCTTCTACTTTGTTGTTTTTAATTGCCATGTAGTATTCTATGGTGTGGATTTTCAGAATTTTATTAACTATTTCTCCTCTATGGACAATGAATTTTTGGACATTTCTGCTATTACAAATATTGCTGCAATACATATGTATCATTACATACTTTTGAAAGTTTCCTATATGCACAATCTTTGAGTCCAAGATCATTGACGTCTTAAATTTTGTTACATATTGAAATACTGACGAGCTAGAAAGATTGTCTCAATACTCCCATCAACTGTGTGAAAAGCACCTTTTCCTTAACTCCACTGCCAACTCTGGCATTACCACTTATGGGCTGAATTATAACCTCCAAAGTTTTTTTTTTTTTTTTAATTTTATTTATTTATTTGAGAGAGAGGGAGTGAGCAAGTGAGCAAGAGAGAGTGTGAGCATAAGCAGGGGGAGGGGAAGAGGAAGAGGAATAAGCAGACTCCGCCAAGCAGGGAGCCCAACATGGGGCTTGATCCAAGAACTCTATGATCATGAACTGAGCCAAAGGCAGACGCTTAACTGAGTTAAAAAACTGCCCCAATCCCCCAAAATTCTTATGTTGAAACCCTAATCCCTAGTACCTCAGAATGTGGCTGTATTTGGAGAAGGAGTTTTAGAGAGACGATTAAGATAAAATGAAGCTGGTAGAGTGAGCCCTAATTCAACCTGAATGGCATACTTACAAGAGGAAATGTGGACACACAGAAAGATACTAGGATGTATGCACTGAGAAAAGACCATGTAAGGACATAGTAAGAAAGCAGCCTTCTGCAAACCAAGGAGAAAGATCTCAGAGGTAACCAAACCTGCTGACTCCTTGATCTTATACTTCAGAACTATGAGAAGATAAATTTCTGCTGTTTAAGTCACACGGTCTGTGGTATTTTATTATGGCAACCCCAGCAAACTAATACACCACCTTTAAAAATTTTTATTTTTGTTATTACAAAGACTTGCCTTCAGTTTGTCTTCTAATTATTTAACAAATACTTTATCTGACCCTTTATTTTATTTAACATACACATATATAACTCTTTCTATGCTGTCTTACCATAAGCTAAGCACTGTCCTAACTGCTTTATAAATGCTTCCAGTCAATTCTTCTAACCACCCATTTGGTAGACATTATTATCTGCATTTTAGAGATAAGGAAATTGGGGAACCAAGAGGTTAAATAAACTTGCCCGAAGTGACGATGTTAGTAAGTAGTAAAGATAAGAACCAAGTAATTCTTGCTGCAGAATTTATGCTCTTAATGACTATGTTATTTGTAGAATTTTTTGTTACACGTGCATAATTTTTACATTGTCAAATGTATCTATCTTTCCCTTTATGACTTCTGAAAACCCCCTTAGAAAGAGAGAATTATTTAAAAATACTAGAGAGGGGGGCGCCTGGGTGGCTCAGTGGGTTAATGCCTCTGCCTTCGGCTCAGGTCATGATCTCAGGGTCCTGAGATCGAGCCCCAAGTCGGGCTCTCTGCTCAGCAGGGAGCCTGCTTCCTCCTCTCTCTCTGCCTACCTCTCTGCCTGCTCGTAATCTCTGTCTGTCAAATAAATAAATAAAATCTTTTTTTAAAAAAATAAATAAATAAAAATAAAAATACTAGAGAATGGAGCACCTGGGTGGCTCAGTGGGTTAAAGCCTCTCCCTTAGGTTCAGGTCATGATCCCAGGGTCTTGGGATCGAGCCCCACATCGGGCTCTTTGCTCAGCAGGGAGCCTGCTTCCCCCTCTCTCTCTGCCTGCCTCTCTGCGTACTCGTGACCTCTGTCTGTGAAATAAATAAAATCTTAAAAAAAAATACTTGGGAATTATTTTAAAAACTCATCCATGTTTTACAAGAAGTTCATGATTTCAAGTTTTACCTTTGGACCTTCAATTAAACTAGTATTTGTTTAAGAAGTGACATAAGAAATCCGGTTTTATTTTTTTCCTACATGGGTAGCCAGTTGTCCTAACATAATTTATTAAATACTCTTTCTTTCCATTGATTTAAAATAGCATTTTAATTCATATTCTAAATGCTCATAACCATTTGAATCTATTTCTAGACTCTATTATCTTTATTGTTATTTCTTCTCTAATTCCACACTCCTAGTAATTATTATTTCATACTATATCTAATGTTTGTTAAATCGAATTTCTGTCTCATTCTCCTTTTCAATTTTATCTTGGCTATTCTCTAATGTTAATTTCCCCAGAAAAACCCAAGTATCAGTTTGTCAATGTAATGAGTGTATCAAGAAAGAGGGAATGCATTTCTGAGTATTAATAACAACAGCAGCACTTAAGGTTTGTTTAGTACAAGCCTCCATTTACCAAGGAAAAATTCAGACACAGTAGCTAAGAAAATTGGCCAGGCCCAAAGTATTACTCAGAAGTACCATGGGTCTCCCAAATCTTAATACCAGATTCTTTGTATGGTTGGAAACCAGAGACAAAGGTGATACCATAAAGCAACAGAGGCAGAGGACTAAACTTCTTCTGGTCCAGCTTCTTTTATTCTCTTCCAGTGTTTCTCATCTTCAAAAGGTAGGAAAAACATTGTGCCTAAGCACCTGAAGTGTAGAAAAGGTAAGGCAAAGGGATAGATGGACAGTTCTAAGAGAAACCAAAGTACTGACATAGTCATAACAACCATGAAGCATAATTTCATAGTTGCTTGGTTTCTGAAACACTGGAATTTCAGAAAATGACTACTGCTATTATATAGTATGGTAATATACTTTTTGCCTAAAAAATAAAAATTTTAAAAGACACAACCATGACCAGGTCCCACCTCCTTTACCTTTTAGGCCTACCTCTCTTTTAGAAAAATTCTTGAAATGTGCACAGGGTTATAGTCTCTTGTATCTATTCCTGGTTTGTCTGTCAGAATTAAACTTGATTTTTCTAAGTTCTTCCAGGATCTTTTTACCTGAATGCTGCTTTCTTCATCTTCCCGGGGTGACTGGGCAGGCATGACTTCTACATCTGAATTATCAGATGAGGTATTACGCTTTCTCTTCTTACCCACCACAGGAGTGATGGTGCTAAAAAGGAAAAACCAAATTCATTTGCAGTGAGGGTCAAATTCATTTAGGAGAAGAAAAATATAATTAATCTAAACCATCATATATGAAACTTCCTAACAGAAGTGTCTAGCTCTTCAGTCAGTAGGACACATGGTTATGGAATAAGGTGTTTGAAAAATAGAAGATATTTGGGTTCCTAAGCCACTGGCTGGCCTTTACACCAGATTTGACTAATCCTTTCTACTACTGTACTCACAAATACCTGAAGGAAAGTGGCGTAAGACAACAGAATCCTGGCCCAAGAACTACAAGGCCTCACTTTAGTTCCAGTTCTGTCATTAGCTGGACATTAAGTTCCTTATTTGTAATATAAACACTGATGAAAATACACAGCCTGACAATTGTTGAGATTAACTAAGACGGGCGATATGAATTTTTTTTAAGCTAAAAAATCCTCTCTAATTATAAACCATTATTATAATTCCATCACAAAGCCTGAAGAATCCTAGGGGGTAGAAGCTAGGGAAAAAGGAGTGAAACTACAAGACACGGAAGGGAAAGAGAAGACGATTGTGATAAGCCCTAGTTCTGCCGACACTCCTTTAGGCTGACAATGGTTGCTAAAATCTTCTCTAGTTCATAGATGAGATTCAAGAACAGGGCAGCTATACCTAGTAGGTATAGGATATGTGAGAAATCTCTTCCACACTACGGTGATACAAAATCACGAAGACACATAAAAACAGTCAACTTTTAATCCTAACCCCCAACTCAACAATTAGTTATCTTTCCTGTGCCTTGTTGCTTCTCTTTCAAAATATGCTAATTTGCACATTTCTGTTTAACAAATCATATAAGCATTGAGACAAAGAAAAGAAAGGCCTTTCTATCTTGTCACAGATAGATCACTTTGAACTATGTGTATAGCTGCTAAATACAAGCAGATCCTAGGGGTGCCTGGGTGGCACAGCCAGTTTAGTGTCTGACTCTTGGTTTCGATTCAGGTCCTGATCTCAGGGTCATGGGATCAAGCCTGTTATCACTCTCTGCACCAAGCATAGAGTTTGCTTGAGACTCTTTTTCTCTCTCTGTCTCTCCCCTACTCTCTCTCACTCTCAAACAAATAAATAAATCTTAAAAAAAAAAAAAAAATACAAGTAGTTCCTCTCAAGAGTGATTTATTTTTTTAAGTTTTATTTTCCTAAGTAATTTCTACACCCAATGTGGGGCTCAAACTTACAACCCTGAGATCAAGAGTCACATGCTCTACTGACTCAGCCAGCCAGGCACCCCTCACCACTAATTTAAAAACAAGTGCACTGCCCTCAAATGTCCCAACCAATTAGTAAAGGGCTGTACTCACTTCAGCTTACTCTTGCCCTTAGTTTTGGAGGTACCAGATGTTTTGCTCTTCTTTGGCTTTTCTTCCTTGAGCCTCTCCCCACTGCTCTTTTTCCTGCGTTTCTTCTCACCTTCTTCCTCGGGCCGAACACTGGGCAATTCATCCTCATTTAGGACCCGAGGTATATTCTGCTCACCCCGGGCACGGGCCCTAGCAATAGCTTCTGCTACAATCCGATTGGCTTTCTCTTGCTTCTTCTGGTGCTCCAGCCTGCGATTTTCTTCCATTCCTATCTTGCCCCCAGTATGAGGAGCAGAGCTTGCTGGTGAAGACAAAGCTGCCACTTCACTGGCACTTAGAACTTTAACTACGGAAAGCCCAGAAGAGGCCCCTTGGGAAGAGCCAGCCTACAGAAATAAAGACACTAAAATTTCAATATGCTTGTAGCTAAATGGCCTAAATAAAACCTAGCTCTAAAGCAGATAGGCTAGAAACTTTCCACCTCTAATTCCTCAAGAATCAAATTCAGAACAACTCTTACTGAACTTGGACATATTAGGGGAAAAAAAAGTGTTTTGTTTTGTTCTTTTTTTTTTTTAAGTTGAAAGGGGATAAGAAAAGGCAAGAATTGTGCCAAAGCAAACTTCAATATCCTTTAGCCATGCTCCTAATGTCAATACACATCTCCATTATTCTATGACTAATCCTGATCTCTAGGCCAAAAGTAAATAAAATCAAATTCTACTCTTGGCCTACCTTTATCCCAGTAGGGGATGGCGGGGGGAGGGGGGGTGGTAAGTGATAATCATTTGACCTCTTTAGGACAACTTCTTTATCTTCCAAATGAAAGAATTCTGCCAATCACTTCTACTCCACAACAATATCAGGAAAAAGATTGTAAATGAAACAGCTCAAAGACAAATATTAGATAAATCACCTCTTATCCCAAACCTCACAGTGACCCTCAAATCTTTTCATATAATTAATCAAAGTTTCCACAGTAAAAGAAATAAAAGCCTGCATTTCAGTTCCGAGGCATGACTCCAAGGACCCCACAACACTCAACAATGAGTGGCTGCTGAAGCGGACAACAGGGGGCTACCTGTGGAGGTCTCACCTGTGGCTGCAGCACCACTTTGAGTGGTACTGAAAGTCTTTGTCCTGGGCTTTGTCCTGGCCCCATTATCTGAGCCTGCTGCACAGAGGAGAGAGTCACTGGCTGGGTTGAGGGCGGCGGCGGCTGCGGCTGTGATGCTGGCGGCTGTGGTACAATCTGGATTTTCTGCTGTGGCTGTTGCACCTGCAGCTGGATAGTTACTACTTTGGCGGGCTGCCCCTGAGCATTCTTGGCTTGGGTCAGGGCTGCCAGCTGGTTGCCCTGTAACACTATCTTGCCTGGTAGACTCCCTAGAACGACATGCCGGTGTCCTTGGGGACCTCCAGACTGTGGCTGCTGGAGGACCAGGGTGATGCGTTTTGATTCACCCTAGAGTGAAGAAAGGAAATTGCAAGAGGTGCAACATTAAAGAATGGTATACTCTTAAGTATTTACACCAGTTTTCCTCATCCTAGAACCATCAAAACTGAGAGTCAGAAGACATAGTACAATTTATTTTGTTCGTCCTCCTATCTGTCCTGATTGAGTTTTCTCTGTAACATCTCTGCCCAGTGGGTATCAGGCCTATTTTTCACAAACTCCTGATAGAAGGCTATCTTCTAAGGTAGTCATTCCATTTTCTGGCAGTCTATTAGAACAAAAGTCTTTATAATCCACCTCCTCATAGCTTCTTTCCACTGGTCCTACTTATTTTAATACCATCCCCTCCCCCACAAACTTTTTTGGCCCTTTATTCAGAGGCTAGAACCTCTACTCTCTTACAATAGAAACTAGCCTTTTCACTGGATAAAGGAGGACAATCTCAGTAATAAGAACAAGGAAAATATACACATAGCTTCTGTAAGTCTTGCAAATATAAATATTATTTGACTGTTCCCATAGCGTCCAGTATTTCTCATAAAACTTTGTATCATACAGTATTGTGAATTCTTGTTTACTGTCTGCCTTCCTGGCAGATCGTGAGCTCTGTAAGGACAGAGACTGTGTCTGTCTTGTTCAAGACCAGCTAGGCACAGTGTAAACATGTAATAAGAGCTCAAAAAAATATGTCAACATTAACTGCTTCCACCTGGTAAGTAGCAAGTACATGGCTGTCAAAGCTAACTGATTTTTTAAAGAAGCATAGGTAGAATTTAAACAGGATTTCCTAGAGATAGGTCTCATGTGCTCTCTTCTCACACAGTTGCTGGGCCCTCTACTAAACCAAAATTCACCTCCCCCTTTCACTCAAGTCACCTGAGTAGGTGTAGAGGTCAGTGTAACTGCAGGCTTCAGTGGGGGCCCTGTGGCCCCAGGGTTTCCAGCAGGAGCTGAACCCTTAACTGGTTGTAGGACCAGCTGCTTTACTGGTCGGCTGGGCTGGACAATGCGCTGAACAGCAGCCTGGTTCCCAGGGACCTTGGCGGCCAACACTGTATTACCAGAGACAATGGAAACACCTGGTCGAAGGGGAGTGCCGGTTAGCACTTTAGTAAAAGTAACTTTTCCACCATTGGCTGTGCCAGCCACCAGGGGCTGAGCTGTGCTGGTGATACCTTGGGCCTGAATTTGAGCCACGTGGGCACCAGTGACTGAGGAGCTTGGTGGGGCCTTAAGGATAACAATCTTAGGGGCTGACTGAGGCGGTTGCCCTCCAGTACTACTGGAGGAGACAGCTGTGGCAGAGACACCCATGAAAGGATTCCCTTGGCTCAGGATCTCCTGGCTCTTGGAGACCTGCAAAAGTCCTGATGTTGGCGTCGGTGTCTGTAAGACAGGTTGGGCTGGCTGCTCCTGGCTGATGGGCTGAGTGGTATAATCATGCAAAGTTAAAGATTCTGGAGCTGGAGCTGTCGATTCTTTGGGAAGTTCTGTGGGGGCTGTCTCATCTGGTGGGGGGACCAGGTCACTTGCTGATGAATTCCCCACATCACCACCTCCACCATCCTGGTTCATCTGATCCAAGGAGTCCAGAGAGCTTGGTAGTCCAAGGGCTTCCTCAATGGGGTCTTGTGTGACCTGGTTGAAGCTGTCATCAGTCAGAGAGTCCAGGCCAAATAAATTTGGGTCATCAAACAGATCCATGATGGGGTCTGCCATCTTGGGAAAGCAATGGAGGGTACTTCACCAAGGTCTAGGGAGGGAAGGGGAGGGGGGGTACTGGCTCTCCCCTCCCCTCCCCTATTAAGAAAAAAATGTACACAATGGAAGAGGACTACTCTTCAGGTAAAGAGGCAAGAAATAAGTGCATGTCAGATTGTCCTGACCTTCATGGAGCAAGATGGCTAGGTCTTCAGAAGAAGATGGTGAAACTCCTGTTGTGAGAAGACAAATGAAAAATAAGCAAAATTGGTGACCTCAAGGAAAACTTCTCCTTCTTAGGTACTACCTTAATATCAACTGGCATCAAAATAATAAGAGAAAACGGAAATGTGAGGTAATCTGAGGACAGAGACACAGCAGAAAGAACACCCACATTTTTGCTTCAACCTAAAACTATAAAAGAAATAAACCAAACTCCTTTTTGGGCTCTTACACCTACACACTTTGAAGTTTCTGTCTGTCAAGATCTTTTGGCTGTCTCTGTCCATTTCTTTCTACAATTATCATTCTTAGGTAGAGATCAGGGAGTTTAACATTCACTCACTTTATTTCAGGTTAACTTGACAGAATTTAACAATATACCAGTAGCATTTCAATGACTGTAGATAAAGGTTTCTGAATATATTGCATTTCATAAATTTCCCTTGTATTTTAGATACTTTCACTTACTACTGGCAAAAATAACCACTTTTAATCAAACTCACAGTACAACCTTGCTATACTTTCTTTTTTTTAAGATTTTATTGATTTATTTGAGAGAGAGAGCAGGAGAACATGAGAGATTGAATGAGGGGAGGGGCAGAGGGAAAAGCAGATTCCCCGTGGAGTAGGGAGCCCGATGTGGGACTCCATTCCAGAACCCTGGGATCAAGACCTGAGCCGAAGGCAGATTGCTTAACAGACTAAGTCACCCCAAGTGCCCAATCTTGCTACATATTCAGTGTAATTTTACCCAGGAAGTTTCCCAAACTTTATGCTAGCTAACATATCAACCTATACATACTATTTCTGTTAACTCCCTTCCCCCTTTCTCATATTTGAGATCAAAAACTTCCTTTGCAAGAAACTGAAAGAACTGTACATTTTAGGGGTGCCTGGGTGGCTCAGTTGGTTAAACATTTGCCTTGGGATCAGGGTATGATCCCAGGGTCCTGGGATTGAGCCCCACATTGGGCTCCTTGCTCAGTGGGAAGCCTGCTTCTCCCTCTCACTCCCCTTGCTTATATTCCCTTTCTCACTGTCTCTGTCAAATAAATAAATAAAATCTTTAAAAAAAAAAAGAAGACTTGTACATTAGTTCCACTTATATTCCCAACTTCTTCTCTCATCATTTCCTATATATAACCTACATTCCAGGCCAACTAGACTATACAGTTCCCCTAATGTGATTCCTATCTGCATGACTTTGCCTATTATGCTGTAGCTTCTGCTTAGAACGTACCCTTCCCCACTTCCAAGCATCTCTCCCAGCTGAAATCTTTCCTACCCTTTCAAAGGTCTTCCTTTTATTCCAAAAGGTGAGCCCTGAAACTCTGCCCCTTTCATAGCCAAGCAATTTGTGATGACTTGGTCCTTTCACCTTCCTTAAAATACTCACAGTGTTGTCTGCACCTTATTTAAAGCACTTAATACTTAATATTTTACTAAAATGACCAGTCTCGTGTCCATATTCTCTGAAGGCCCAAATGGTTCCTTTGTGCAAATTATAAAAAGCTGCCGGCTCCTTAAGATGCTTGTCTGCCATCTGCTGGAAAACTGCCATACTAAACATATTATCGATGATGATAATGAATATGTGCAATGCACACTCTGCACAACCCTGCATGGTGGTCCAGCTGCTCTTTCCCCAAGAGACAAAAAGTTCCTAGATGGTAGGAACCATATCTTAGTTATGTGTGGATCCCTAAAGAACTAGGAGGATATCACACACACAGGAGATACCAAAAAAAAATACTTAATGAATTAATATATTTGGCTGCAGAATATGGAATGAACCATTCAGACCTTTTAAAAACTAAATGGTATCCCTGATTTTAAGATGAGACAGTAATTTCCCATCTTGAAAAACTGTCCTACAAATAACTGAAAACATGTTTACGAAATGTACATCTGAAGATTTTTCATGAAAATGTTGGAAAAAGGAAAAACTAAAACAAGGAATTAGGAGTACACCACCATATAACTAAACTATATGAAAATATGAAAGTTCTCTGTATGTGATGTCTATACTTGACCATTCAGGAAAACCTTGCTTGATAAGACCTTTTCTCTTAACTTTTAGAAGACACCGGAAGACATTTGTCAGTAACAGAATACAGACTTTACTGAAGACTTTCCCATAAAACCCACAAACTGCTTTTTCCCTTCCTCAACTTATCCCAGGTACCCTTATAAAACAATAAAATGTGGGTGAATAGCCCAGAAACTCAGATTTAAAGAGAACAGACTGATCAGTAGTTGGCACAACAAAATTACGAAGTACATATGGCCTCTCTACCAATATTAAACAAGATCTTCCTTGCTTTGGTAAGTACATCCTTCACATCTCCCCAAGAATCCCTCCCTATCGCTTCCCACTTTTGGCCAAACTATTCCACCAGCTCATTCCAGCTTCTCCTAATACTTGCCCCAAAGTTGCTCCAAATGACAATGAGAAAAGTTTTATGTATTTCTTGATTCAACAAAAATCTACTCAATAATTTTATGAATTTCCTCAACACTACATCAGCTTTTTTCTAGCTATGCCCTACTTGGCTACTTATTATCTTTCATCTCCTGTTCACTACCACAGAAGTTACACTAAACATATCTAATTAGGTGTCATACAAAAACTACAATAAATGTTTCCACTAACTAGAAGTTTATGCTGACTAATAGTTTATAACCTGTCTCTTCTTCCATGAGGCAGGAAGGATTTTCTCCTTTCCACTATTCCTTGCTATTTATTCCTTTCCTCCATAGCAGCCTGATCTCAGAGAGAAATCTCACTTTTTTTCATGGGAGGAACAAGGCTAACAGTTTCTGAAATATTTCCTTACCCTCAATACAACTCAAGAGTAAGTTTTTAGGGGCACCTGAGTGGCTCAGTCGTTAAGCATCTGCCTTCAGCTCAGGTCATGATTCCAGGGTCCTGGGTTTGAGACCCATGTCAGGCTCCCTGCTCAGCAGGAAGCCTGCTTCTCCCTCTCCCATTCCCCCTGTTAGTGTTCCCTCTCTTGCTGTCTCTCTCTGTCAAATAAGCAAAATCTTAAAAAGAGAGAGAGAGAGAGAGAGAGAGAAAGTTTTTAAAGGTCAATCAATGCATTTATCATTTATCTCCCTTCTCAATTTTTGGGCCAAATTTCTACTTCCCCGGTTCAGTCTAGGCCTCATAATTTAAAAACATCACCAGTGATTTAATGCCACACCACCATGTTTCACCACTTCTCAGTCCCCTCACATCGACTCATCTCTCTACTGATCTAATTCATTTTGTACATTTTTTTTTAATCCTAGTCTCCTGATTCTTTTCTAACTCCCATGCTTAAGTTGTCTTTGATTCTCAAAGATGAAACCTTCTTCCATCATACCTCTAACTTTCTTCAACCCTCTTTCCATTCCTACTTTGTGGGTCATCCTGGCTATATCCACATCTGGCCTATGCTACCAAGCTCATCTATCCCATGAATTATCTTTCTATGGTTCAAATGCTGGTAGTAACAATAAACAGATGTTAAATGGCACCTGAGGAACTCAGTTGGTTAAGTGTCTGCCTTCAACTCAGGTCATGATCTTGGGGGTCCTGGGATCAAGCCCACATCCACCTCCTTGCTCAGGGGGAGTGCTCCCCTTCTTTCTCTTCCCCCACTGCTCCCCCCCCCACCACCTTGGCTTGTGCTCTCTCAAATAAAGAAAATCTTAAAAAATAAACAAATAGATGTTAAGCTTTCAAATATATGAAGCACTTAGATATCCCTAAGTAAAACCATTGCCTAAAGAAGTCATACCACACTTCTCTCATATTGAGGATGAAAAGCCAGTCATGGCCTACCGTTGCCCCAAAAAGAAATACACATAAATGCTCAAAAGGAAAGACAGAGTTTGAGAATTGCACATATTCACTTTCCATAATTTTAAACTAATGACAGAAACCTTGGGGAAGTTGGGCAGAAGTGAAACATACCAGCTGGTTAAGGTTAGAATCCAAGGCCACCTATCTATAATCTCCATGTAACAAGCCAGTTAATGTTAAACAATTTATGTTAACTTTCATCTCACCTTCTTTTAAAGGGAGAACTAATCCTTCTCCATGAAGTAAGTATAAACTGATGTTCTTCTGCAGATTTACCACCTTTGATATATTTCCTTTTTTTTTTAAAGCAATCTGTAAAATCCCAACTCTCCCATTTTTATTTTACCAGTCTCCTTTCCCTTGCCCATTTCAATAACAATATGTCTGTCTTGATCATAAAGGACTTCGTTTTCATTCTACTCTATACTTTCCATTGCAATCTCCCCATACCTTTCAACAAAGTAGTGATTCTCAACCCAGGGATGAAAAATATGTGTAGTCTGAAAGTGCACAGTCAATGTCGTAATTTTCTATTTATCAAATGGAAAAGGAAGAACACATCTCACTATTTCGGGTATTTATAGTCAATAAAACTAAACAAAATCTTCCTGGCCAGTGAGGATCTATAAAACACAACTGGGAGCAAGAGGTGGAGAAGCATGCCTGGTTTTGAAGGGTTATCAAGATCTCTATGGTAGGATAAGATTTCTTACAGTCTCTCAAAAGGGAGTTTATCATGGTTTATTGTTTATGATGGATAAGAAACCCTGCAACAGAGATTAGTCCAGCTGTCCAATAAATGAAATTATATAAACTGAACTACAGACATCCATTTTCCAGACTTGTCTGTACTGCTCATCCTCTTAGAAGATAATGAACTAAGGCCATATTGACAAATACTTTTTTTTTGTAATATGCACTTCCAGAAAATACCACCCATGCCCACTTAACCTCTAACTGCTCAAAGATTCAGAAAACAACAAACTATTTTACTTCCAAGTATGAATCTTGTTATTGGAAACTGTATCCTTTCAAGAGGCTCAGCTGAAGACAGACATAAACACATGTTATTGAAACACAAGATGGTCAGAAGCAGCTTAATCTAAATGAGAAATCCCTTGAAAATAAAATAATCAGAAGGCCTAAAATGAAAATGACTAACATAATTTTTAAAAAGAAGAATTTAAAAACTGTACCACGGAGACATTTGTAAGACCCAAAGAGCCTCAAATCTTATAAAGAAATGGGAAATAAACATCCAAGGTGAATGTAATCAAAATTTAGGGTCAGCAAGGGATCAGGATGGAAGGACACAGAGCATAAGAAATGGAGCTATTAACTTGGAGCCACTCAGATTTCCTCAAGAAGATCAAGATCCTAGGCCATTTTCTCTATCTTCACCATTCTCACTCCCAAATGTGTGGCTACTGTTTTTGTTTTCCCAATTATTGAAGGAAAAAGCACTCATACCTCAGTCAGGGGTATGGACATTTGGGGGCAAACATGGCTGGTAAAGTGAGCCTTTCTGAATAACAGAAAAAGTAAAAAGCAACTATGAAAGCTAAAACCATGTACGTATATTCAGGGAACAAACGGGAAACTACAGAAATTATATACTCATAGGAAAGAAGAGAAGGGGAAAGGTAAGGAAGTGAGGGGTTGGCTGAGAGGGAAACGCTACAGGGGGTGGGGGTGGCGGGGACCCGGGTACATTACCTGCTCATACTGCCGGGGTTGTTGCCAGTAAGGCCCATACAGCAGAGGGGGTAAATTTCAGGCAATTGGCGCCCCCAAAATAGAAATGAGGTACATGCACTTGACCGAGGGAGCTAGCGGGGTGCCCTCCTGGGTGGGGATGGCCAAGACGGGAAGATGAGGGGGGTGGGGGGGGGGTGTGGATGCCCGGGTGGGAGCAATGTTCGGGCGGAAGCTACAGGCTGGAAGGCCCGACAAAAACCTGAAGGAGAAAAGGAGCTGTGCCTCAACACAGCGGGCTAAGAGAGGTGCCTTTACCTGCAGCGGCCGTGGGGGGCCGGTTCGCCCCTCTCGCTGTCTCTCCAGCACCAGTTCCCCCCACCTCCTGCGCAACCTAACTTGATGCTCTCGCCCGCCCCGCGTCTTCATTGGCTAAACTCTACTGCCACTCACCACAAGCGCAAGAACGCAAAACAGCGCAAAAGGCGGGACCAGAAAAAGCTTCCCCCCTCCCCCGCCACCGCACGTTAGGTTGAGAGCGCACGGAGAGGCCTATCCGGTTTCTAGGGCCGAGGCGAAGCCTGCAGCTTGCTTGAAAAAAAAAGGGGCCTGGCTAGAGGCACAGTCTCCTGCTGCGGGAAACTAGTCCTGGGGATTAAATTCCCTACCACCTACACTGTATTCTGCACACTGAAGAGCGTAAACGCGGGAGGGAAGGTTCCACACTATGCCAACTCTGCCTCTCAATGAATCCCCTACCTTCTAGCAGCCCTGTCTATCCCTTCTCCTGTGGTAACTATACCAGATCCCACTCCCCATTAAAAGGGGGCAAATCTTCCATCATGGGAGTGAGTCAGCCCAGATGCTGTTACATGGTTTCTGCCACAACCATAATGCTGGTTTGTATCTTTGATACTCCAACCTT
Organism: Mellivora capensis; assembly: GCA_004024625.1. Taxonomy (NCBI): domain Eukaryota; kingdom Metazoa; phylum Chordata; class Mammalia; order Carnivora; family Mustelidae; genus Mellivora; species Mellivora capensis. Next base: position 159,342 of record PISX010000400.1, read on the forward strand.
TGGGCAGCTGTATCACTTTCCAGAAAGTAATTCCAGGTGCCCTCTAGCAATTCCCAGACCCCTCCCCTCCAAAACACACATTCAGTCCTCATCCCTAAACCTGATCTCTCACCCTCACATCACTTCTCTTGAAACTCAGCCTTTTGACATACTGGCCAGTATTCACTTTGCAATGCCTCTTGAGACCGCTCTAATTCCCAACGAAACTAGTCAACCCCCGAATGATGGTACCCAAGCTTAAATTCCTCAAAGTAAACAACTGCTAAAATCAGCTGCTTACTTCCTGACCCAACTAGTTTCCTCTGAAATGTAACCAGCCTCAACATTGAAATCCTGTTTTCTGTACTCTAGGACATAACTGAGGAAGGTCAACTTGACCTTAGCTCTCCTATTTTTACAGATCTTAGCATTACCACTATTATTAGGAAGACCAATACCACTCCTTGAAACAACAATACCATTCACTCAGACTCAAAACCTCAAAGGCATCTATGAAACCTCCACCTGTATCCACCATCCAATCATCTGCCAAGTCCCACAGACTCTCTCAAAATATGTCACAAACAGATTTTGGAGCTGGCAAGGACGTTGGTAATCATATCAAGACAAACCTCTTATACAGTGAGAAAACTGAGGCTTAGGAGAGATGCGTGATTCAACTATGAAACTAAGAGAAAAGTAAGGATTAATATATCTAACTCTCTTATTTCTGCTGCCACCTCTTTATGCAGTTACTTATGTTAAAAAAAGAAACCTCATAACTGATCCCTTCCTCTACGAATCCATTCTGCTACCAGATTAATTTCCTAAAACACAGTTAAGTTCAAACTAGTCTCCTTAAAAACTTTCAAAGGTTCCCTATTACTTAAGATATAAATCAAGACTACATCTTGCCTTTCCAGTCTTATTTCCCACTATCCTTATACATATACACTAGCCAAAACACACAAAAAAACCCAACTTCCTATTGTCCTATATTTTTCTTATAGCCTAGCTAATGCTACTGTCTTCAAAGTATACTCCATCCTTATTTCATTTCTTTGCCTCAACAAAATCTTATTGATCTCCTAAGATCTGTATCAAATGCTTTTTCATTGTGTCTACATTTATTGAGATTATAATACACTAACTAATGTGAAAATATTAGAGAACCAAAGGTGAATAAGACATAATCTCTACCCTCAAAGAACTCACAACAGGTAGGAGTATATTTGGGTATATACGTGGGTAGGGGTAGGAAAATAGGGATTATGACAATAGTGACAAATATAAACAATCATAATATAAGATGATAAGTGCAATGAAGTATGCAGGGGGCTATTACAGGCATACAGATTAAAGGGATTCATTTAGAAGGAAAAAGTTATCAAGAAAGTCATTTCTTGGGCGCCTGGGTGGCTCAGTTGGTTAAGCAACTGCCTTCGACTCAGGTCATGATCCCAGAGTCCTGGCATCAAACCTCCCATCAGGCTCCCTGCTCCACGGGGAGTCTGCTTCTCCCTCTCCCTCTGCCTGAAGCTCCCACTGCTTGTGTGCTCTGTCAAATAGACAAAGAAAATCTTTAATTAAAAAAAAGAATGTCATTTCTTAAAAGATGAGGAGGAGTTAACTAAGGAAGGTAAAGTGGGCTACAAGAAAGGAGTATTCAGGCAGTAGGGATAATAAGCGCAAAATCAAAACAAAGCACAGCAACAGCAGATAGCATGAGACATGTGAAGGAAACTCTAAGGAACTCTGTAGTTCAGTCTCGCCAAAGTATAAATCAAGAAAAGAAACTGGATGAGATTGAAAGGATAAGTTAAGGCCAGACCCTTCAAGGAACCATGCTCAACTATTTTCTGATAGGTGGATGAGGAGCCACTGAAACACAGAATGACATGATCAGAACTGTGTTTTGGTTAGCAAACTCTGGCTACTGAATAGAGAATACATTTGGGAAATTAAGTGTCAGAGGACACAAGCAGTTAGGAAGCTGCTGTAGTAGTCCAGAAAAGAGCTGTATGGTAGAAATTTTGATTTTTTTCCCCCCTGCTCAACAACAAAAGCCCCTTTCCTACACTGGGAGAATAGCTCAGGGTAGAAGTCTCAATGGAAGGCTAGATCTTACCTCCCACTATAGGTTGTTAGAGGAGATGGGAAATCAGAGTGGGGACTGCAGGGAGGGTCCCACTTCCTCTTCCTGGCAAAGACAAAGTACACACATGACCTAGACTAGCTTAAGTGGGCAGTCCTTCAGAGAAATTTGACTTTGCAGAGGTAATACAAAAACCCAGAACCAACCAGTTAAACAACACTCAGCAGTGACAAACCCTTGAGTTCTACTACAGCACCCTAAAAACACTATTCAGTGGTATGACCTTGGACATGTTCTCTGTTTCTAACCTCCCTTTAGTTTCAGATCATTTTCTAAACCAGGCTGTCTAGCATTCGTATCGATTTTGTGAGCCACAGAATATTTTTCCAATAAATTACCTTTCTGCTTAAGTTAGCCAAAAGATGATTTCTGTTGTTTGTAACCAAGAACATTAATAAGGTGATTAGTGCCTGAATCACAGCAATGTGAGTCAAAAAGGTAATGATAAGGAAGGGACAAAGCCAAGTAACACTTCAGGGATAAAAATGCACAGAACTGAGCGCCTGGGTGGCTCAGTCGTTGAGCGTCTGCCTTCAGGTCATGACTCCAAAGTCCTGGGATCCAGCCCCCCACAGCAGGAGGCCTGCTTCTCCCTCTCTCACTCCCCCTGTTTGTGTTCCTTCTCTCACTGTGTCTCTCTCTGTTAAATAAATAAATAAATAAATAAATAAATATCTTTTTTTTTAAATGCACAGAACCTAGAGTTTAGAAAGAAAGATGAGTCCAGCCATGTTGCATACAGTCATGTTGAGTCTGAGTTGCCTAGAGCAGGCTAAGTAGTGATATTTGATAGGAGAATGGATGTATAAATCTAGAAGTTAGCTTGGTGATAATTTAGAATTCTCAGTATCTAAACAGTAGTTTTAACAGTGGAGCTTACCCAGGGAGTATGTAGAATAGAGCAAGTATACAAAAAACTGAACCAATACTGTTGGGGAGACAAGACAGAATGTTGGGTTCTGTGAAAGACTAAAGAATCCATGACCATTCCAAAGAGAGTTGCTGCTAGTCAGCTCTAGTTAAGTGTTGCCATATGGAAATGCACATCCAAGGTTGAGTGAGAACTTCAGATTTTTCAAATGCCAGAAATAGAGTTTTATGTAAATCTAGGTTTTAAATGTAGAAAACTAATTAAAAAAAAAATTTTTTTTTAACACTCTGCAGCCTAAACAAAACACTTAGCTGGAAACCCGTGTTGAGATTTTTTAAGGTAGAGTGATAAAGTCAAGGAACCCAGGAAAACATCAGGATTTAAGAATCAGAGACGCCTGGCTGGTTCAGTCGAAGAGCATGAGGCTCTTTTTAGGGGGTGGGGGAGAGGGAGAGAGAATCTTAAGCAGGCTCCGTGTGCAGTGTAGAACCTTACACGGGGCTCAATCTCATGACCCTGAGATCATGACCTAAGTGGAAATCAAAGGTCAGATGCTTAACTGAGTGAGCCACCCAGGTACCCCAGAGCAAGCAACTCTTGATCTTGGGGTTGTGAGTTCAAGCCCCAAGTTGGGGGTAGGGATTACTTAACAAAACAAAAGATTTAAGAATCAGAGTCAGCAGGACACTGGGCTGGCTCAGTCAATAGAGCATGCAACTCTTGATGTCAGGGTTGTGAATTCAAGCTCCAAGTTCAGCATGGGACCTACTTAAGGGGGGAGACGGGATAAAATAGGTGATGGGAATTAAGGAGTACACTTGCAGTGATGAGCACCAGGTGTTATATGGAACTGCTGGATCACTGTATTGTATACCTGAAACTAATACTACACTGTATGCTAACTAACTGAAATTTATATAAAACTTTAAAAAGGGGTGCCTGGGTGGCTCAGTGGGTTAAAGCCTCTGCCTTCGGCTCAGGTCATGGTCCCAGGATCCTGGGATGGAGCCCTGTGTTGGACTCTCTGCTTGGCAGGGAGCCTGCTTCCCTTCCTCTCTCTCTCTCTCTGCCTGCCTCTCTGCCTACTTGTGATCTCTGTCAAATAAATGAATAAAATCTAAAAACAACAACAACAAAAAAAAACACAACATTTTAAAAAGTTAGGGGCACCTGGGTGGTTCAGTGGCTTAAGCCTCTGCCTTCAGCTCAGGTCATGGTCTCAGGGTCCTGGGATCGAGCCCTACATCGGGCTCTCTGCTCAGCAGAGAGCCTACTTCCCTCTCTCTCTCTCCCTGCCTCTCTGCCTACTTGTAATCTCTGTCTGTCAAATAAATAAATAAAATCTTTTAAAAAAAAGTTAAATAAAAAAAGAATCAGAATAAGCTACAACTAAGTAGACAGAAAAAGAAAACTAGAGAAGCAAACAGTGCAATGTCACAGAAGCAAACAGTAGAGAATTGCAGGGGGAAAGAGTGATGAATTCTACCAAACAAAAGCAAAAATGCCTGACAAGATAATTTATTTATTTTTTTAAAAAGATTTTATTTATTTATTTGACAGACAGAGATCACAAGTAGGCAGAGAGGCAGAGAGAGAGAGGAGGAAGCAGGCTCCCCGCTGAGCAGAGAGCCGGATGCAGAGCTCGATCCCAGGACCCGAGATCATGACCCAAGCCGAAGGCAGAGGCTTTAACCCACTGAGCCACCCAGGCGCCCCTGACAAGATAATTTAAAATGTCCACTTGAAAGCCTTCTAATCCTTACTTTTCATTGTCAAACCCAAAGTAATCAGTTCCTTTTGAGCTTTCATGGCATTTTGTTAAGCACTCTTTTAGGATAAGCATCTTCTATTTTATATTGTAGTTATACTTGTACATGAAGGTATAATGAGCTTTGAAATCAGAGGGATCTGGGTTCAAATTTTCATCCCACCAAGTAAATTAACCTTTTTGAGTCTAGTTCATTCTTCTGTACAAAGAAGAATCAAGTTACAGGGCCATTAATGAAGATTAATAAAACACCAAACACAATATTTGGCATATAAACACTATGTCCTAGGAGACACTCAACAAACGTTGCTGGGTAAATAACTGGGGAAAAAAATTTGGTTTTGCCAGTGTCTCTACCTACCTAAGAGATGCTAGTCAGCCTTTGAGGGAATCACCAAAATAATCTGTTAATTTCAGGAGGCTAATATCTACGTACTTGAATGAATGTGCACTCAGGCTCTCTTCCTCTATTTTAAATCTAATCTAAGGCAAACAGGAATAACTACACCTTAGATTCTAAAGTCTGAAGATTATGTTCAACTAACTGGCTACAGTCAGCCTAAACCTGCTATAGATGTATGTTCTAAAGTCATGAATATCCAACCTTGAGCGTTAACCTAAATGAATACTCCCAGGGATCCAAAGAAGGGACACAAAGATCTTAGAAACACCTCTCCCACTCTCAAACACTTTTTTTTGCATTGCTTCCAGAACATCAGGATGACTTTTCTAGTTTTCCTTCTGGCCTCTCTGGCCACTTCTGCTTTGCTACTCTTCTCTTCTACCAGTCTTTCATTGTTGGAAGTTCACAAAGGCTTGGTCCTAGGCCCTCTTTAACTCTCACTCTACACTTTTTTTTTTTCAAGAATGTCTAATTTACATACATGGCCTCAACTATTAGTATTTCCTTCAACAAATTATCTATATACTTATATCTCTTGGAAAGACGTCTACTTGCTTACTCAATGGCTTTTCTTTATAGTGTCTCCAGTCTCCTCAGCAGACCCACCTGTCCAACTCTTCCTATAACAGACTTATCTTTTTTTAAAAAAAGATTTATTTATTTGAGAGAGAAAGAGAGAAAGCATGCTTATGTGAGTTGGGGAAGGAGTGGAGGGAGTAAACGAGAGAATCTCAAGCAAATTCAGCACTGAGCGCAAGGGCTCGATCTCACCACCTTGAGATCATGACCTGAAGTGAAATCAAGAGTCTGATGCTTAACTACTGAGCCCCCCAAGCATTCCCTCCCTACAGTCTCCTTCATTCCCACCACCACACGTGCACATACACAAGAAGGGTAATCATTCTCCAGCATCTCCCATTTGGTCACAGCTGCAGAGACCAGAAAAACCTCTTCCTCATGACCCATATCCATTTTTTTAATTTAATTTAATTTTATTTTATTTATCCATATCCATTATTTTAAAATCCTACCTTTACCTCTTAAATATCTCTCAAATTGCATCCACTCTGTCTCTACCGCCATTCTGGATCAATTTACCATCCTCACTTGCCTGAAGTATTCCAAGTGCCTTCTGACTGGTTCCCCTTCATTCTGCCTATTTACCTCTTATGTACCCTTCAAAGCTTACTTTAACAACATCATTTCAAAGAAAAGCTTTCCCTGTTGTTCCAACAAAAAACAGCCAATTTTGTTGAGTACACATACATTACATGCCCAGCACTCTTCTAAACAATGAAAATGCATTAACATATTTAATTAAGCCTGTAGCAACTTTTTTTAACAGATAAGGAAACCGAGGCACCAAGAGATTAAGTAATTTGCCCAATATCCCACAGCTAGTGAAAACTGGTTCCAGATTCAAATTTAGGCTATGTGGCTTCAGAAGTCACATTCTTAAATACCTTATTATATTATGCTTTAGGTTATATGCCCCTATTATAAATTCCCCTGAATATCCACAACTTTTTATAGCAGAGATTGAATAACTGATTATATAATTAATTATGTGATCTCTCCCATTAGAATGTAAGTTCCACAAAGGCAAGAACTGTGTGATTTATTGATTACAATATTCCCTCTGCTTAGCAGGTGGGCATTTAATGTACTTTTCTTGAAGGAGTGTATTTTCAACATCCAGCCAAAGGTGTGTGGGAGTGGGGCTGTGGAGAGGTAATGAGGAGGTTTCTGAGCAACAGCAAGGGCTTCTCTCAGACTGTAGAGATAGTAAACAGGCAGAGGCATGTTTTCTACCAGAAACATTCAGGAGAGGCATTATAAAATCTTTTTAGAACCCGGGCTACATGCAATATACATTTTTATTATAAGACTATTTTCCATAGTGTGATAATTACTGTTAAAAGTAATGAAATTTTAGTGATTTCCTTTAGGCTCAGGACTCTAAAGCCTCAGTGATGGCCAATTTAAAGCTGTGGCAAGAGACGAACAGATGACACTACACCCATAAGACCCAAAAATAGGGTATGGATTCATTTTCAAGTCAGCCTCATTGTGGATTTTTTTCCAATAAAACTCTGGAGTTTTGTCCTGAGTCTGAAGATAGAAAGTAAGAGCCTCATCTTTAAGGATCACTGCCCTTAGGCCAAATTAACTGGAAAAGTTCTTCTTCACTGGCACATGGTCACCAAGGTGAAAATAATATTCTGGGTTCCAACTGAGGAACATCTAACTGGATCAATATATTCACCTTGTATGATGCTACTTGTGGGCAAGCCAGCGTAAGTAACAATATATACAAATTCAGGTAACAAAGTCCTGGTCCTCCTTATGGTCCCCCACCACACACACAGAGCACTCTTGCATGCCCCATTTTAACTGGGCTAAGTATATGTACATTTGTTCAGCCTAACAGAAAAATATAAATATTTACTTAATTATATATGAGGTATTGTTTCATTGCAACATTTATGTTAAAAAAGTGTATGTGGTGAAGGGAGGAGAAACATTTTAAAGCATTGTTATTATCACACTTGTGCCTCCAGGCACAAAAAAATGACCCCAGTGACATGAGACTAATGAAAATTTAAATTTAGTGGACTAGTTTGGCTTGCATTGGCTAAAAAATAGTTATTTGCAAGACTGACCAAGTGAATTTCCTCTGCAGAACTTAAAGTATTTCACATAATCTTATCTTCAACTAAGTTAAAGGAAACAAACTATTATTCTTTTTTTTCCTTTTAACAGAGATACAAAGACAAAAATAAATCTTACATTCTCAAGGTTCTTCAACTGTGAAAGGTACAGCTAGAACAGGCTACCAAATGCCTACTTGCCTCTTGTGGTCAAAGACGGTTCTCCCATAGGGGTCAGCACTAAACTTTTCAGTGGAGGTAGGCTGGATCATGAATGGGGTTTTGAAGTTGGACAGACCAGAGTCCTACTCTTGGCTAAGTTACCTAACCTCACTAAGTCTTATTTTTTTCTCTTCTGTAAAATGAAGCTAACATCACACAAATTTCAGGGTTACTCTGAAGATTAAAAAATAATGTACAATGTTTAGCACATAGTAGGCAAATGAAAAGCAGTTTATTATTCCCTATCCAATAATTTCAAAGTGTACCATTAAAAGTCTCTCTCAAAGCAGAATCACTCCTTAGAGACTTGGCTGTGCTGGTCTGTTAAGCAGAATGGTGGTATACTGAAATAGATGTAAAAGTTTCACAATTAGAATAGCAGGACTGCTGGGCAGGATGAAAAGACTCAAAAAGCAGTACAGCCCTTTAACCTTAAAACCATGGAAAAGACTTCAACTAGCCCTAGTGTCTAGGGCAACATCCAGGTAATTCAATTAATCATTTTTTTGTGTTTGTAGGAATGAAGCCAGTGTCTATCTTACAGTACTCCACTTATTTCACAATGTCTGCTGTGGAACATATAGGTCTCCAACTGACTAGGCTGCCCCTTGATAGTTCACATGGCCAGATCCAACTACCTTGACTCTTGACTCCCATGACTTCAGCTATGAATGGAAGCGACCATTACCAATACATATTTAAGGCCTCATGAAGAAGATGCCCCCCGATGCCCCCTCCCGCCAACAGGAAGTACACCTGAAAAACAAGCAAAAGCACTACATTTTATAGGAGAATTGATGTGTAAATAAACAAAGAAATGACTAATGTGCTCCATTCCCCAGACAAGGGGAATAAAGAATAACTAAATACTGCATGGAAGCAATGAAGAAGAAAACACTGAGTGAAAGGTTCATGCTCATGGAACTTGGTAGCCCCTGTTCAAAAATCCAGAAAAATCTTCCCATTCAGTTTACTTAGGTTGATGTTTTACTGCTGTATATCTGATACCTGTAATAGAAAATGTATATTATGTTCTATTAAGAAATTCTGTTATGATTGGCAGCTCAATTACTGAAATCACTGGTTTCTTCTAGAACCAACCAAAATGAAATTCCCATGTTACTAATGGGACAATGTACTTCTGAATATGTCCCAAAGGAATAATCCCCAAAGACATAGTGCATTCCCAAAGTAGGTTGTAGAAGAAAAAATGAAAGCAGGATATTCCAAAGGTTTACTATAATGACCATGAGAGAGAATTTGAGAAACCCGTTAAGACTACAGCTCCTGAATGTCCTTCCTCCCGGATGAAATTAAGAATTCAGTTAATATACAATCTTTCTCAGAAAGACACTGACATAGGTTTAGGAGAATTACAGACTCTCAAAACAAAAAGGTGTTATTACAGAATTACAAATTACTAGAATACTGGGACATTACCAAAAAGGTTGTAACTATTACATATAAGTAGCTGACATACAGGAAAGAGAAAAAAGCACAGTCCCATTATTACCCAGTAATTTCAGTAGTATGTCATTTAATTACCTTTTTAAAATGAAATGAACACTGAAAATATCAAATGAAATGAAACCATACACAGTAAATTTCTCCAGAAATGTACAGAGAGGATAAGTCAGGGATGTTTCATTCTTTTTTTTTTTTTTTGAAGACTTATTTATTTATTTTAGAGAGAGAGAGCATGTGGGGGAAGGTGTAGAAGAAGAGAAACCTCAAGCAAATTCCCTCTGAGCACGGAGCCTGACTTGGGGCTTAATCCCATGACCCATGATCATGACCTGAGCAGAAACCAAGAGTTAGATGCTTAACCAACTGACCCACCCAGGAGCCCCATGGATGTTTTATTCTTCAATGATAAAACCAATCTTTTCCTAATAATTATGCATACGAATAAGTAATTTTTAAAATTTTGCTGGTTTTTTTTTTGTACTTAGATTATGAGTGAGTCTGCTGTTCTGGAAACTCTTATCAAACAAACTAATGAGATTATACTTGAATAGTCTGAATTTGAAGGCGTTAGAACATTGTCTAGATTCCCTATGCCACTCTACTGCTTGGAATATATGTCAATATATCCATTCCTGCTGAAGACAAATGGAAAGCAATTATCAATGCCAGTCTATTTTCTGTTTATGTCTGCTGGACTTTTTTTTATTATACCGTAACATACATTGGTAGGTAGAAATTAACTGCTTTATTTTTAAAAGCTCCTGCTGCAATCTGAAGACAAGAATTATGATATTTTAAAATTAGTCTTTAAAAAAACTGAACAGGGGTGTCTGGGTGGCTCAGTCGTTAAGCATCTGCCTTTGGTTTAGGTCATGATCATGATCCCAGGGTCCTGGGATGAGCCTCACATTGGCTCCCTGCTCAGCGGGAAGTCTGCTTCTCCCTCTCCCACTCACCTGTGTTCCCTCTCTCACTGTGTCTCTGTCAAATAAATAAATAAAATCTTAAAAAAAAAAAAAAAACCACTAAATAAAAGGCATAGAATTATCAATCTAAAAAAAAAAAGATAATTTAAAGTTGACCATTTTCCTACATGTGACATTAAACAACCAAGAGCGTAGAAAAGGATAGAAAGTAATGGATAATAAAGAGGGCAAAAGAAATGTTACCTACAGAACAGCTTCATGAGAAATCTCAGAGACTAACACACTTTGTAGTTTAAATTGAAAACATCCAGTTAACTACAAAGAGGCAGGCTTATTTTGCAACAGAAATACAATGAAAATCTTTTTTTTTAAGATTTTATTTATTTGACACAGAGAGACACAGCTAGAGAGGGAACAAAAGCAGAGGGAGTCGGGTAGAGAGGGAAGGAGAAGCAGGCTTCCTGACAAGCAGGGAGCCCGATGAGGGGCTCAATCCCAGGACCCTGGGATCATGACCTGAGCGGAAGGCAGATGCTTAATGACTGAGTCACCCAGGCACCCTTACAATGAAAATCTTACAGGCAATATGAAAGCGTGAGAAAACACAAAAAAGAGCACAATTACAACTTGATACACTTGTACACACAAAATAAAACAAAGGTTAAGGTGGGGAAAGGTTATCCAGGATAAAACTTAGAATGTAATAAATGATCAAATAAACCTTTAGACAATAGTAAACAGTTGTACAACAGCTTTGTTATATAAAAATACACCGTCAATTGAGTACCAGATACCAAAAGAACACATCTTGAAAAGTAGGGTCTCTTTGCTTCTCTTTAAAAGGCCTCAACAAGACAGAAGCAAAAAAGGCACAATATCAAAACAAAACAAATCAAAACAAAAAGCAAAGTGAACAAAATTGTAACAGAAGTTTGAAAGGAAGACCACCAACTCTGTGAGAAAAAGAATAAAAAATTAATCAAAGAAGAGACGTAAAAAGTTAAACCAAATAAAATATGAAATGACACTGTATCAATGAATCGACTGCTAATGGTAAAACAGTAAATACTAGGTTGGTCACAGTAGTGCAAGGTAGGTCATGTAAAGACCTGCAGATCAGGGACTTGCCCAAATGCAACTCCAGAAGTGGAGTGACTTTTAGGGGTAAGGATGAGGGGCCAGAAAATATTTTTCTTGTTTATCCCCCAGATGTCAGGCTCAATGTAGGCTCAGAAGACAACTCTTGGAAGGCAGTGGACAAACAGTATCTTCAGAACATTAACATTCATCTCAATGCTCTAAAACTGTTACAGTCCTTCCACAGATGACAATATCAAATCTCATTCTTTCAGTAAGCAAGTACAGTTCTTGGCACCCACAAATTAATCTTACGTGGTAGTTTAGCTTAAAAAAAAAAACACCAAACACTCATCCTTTTCAAAGGAAATGGGTACAATGGTTTCTTTTAAAGACTGATTCCCTCTCACCGCCCTACCTTACCTATGGGAAACTCTATCTTACCTATCAGACCCTCCATATAAATGTCATATTTTTCTCCTCTGATAACTAAAACTCTGCAGTGGTGGTGACCACAATGCCAAGATTCTTCCACCCCATCACCTGGTGGTGCTGCAGAAAAGGCTGTCCCAGAAAATACAAGATCTATCTTTCCTGGTGATTCACACCAGTTCAATAGATTTCTATTTCTATCATTTTCTACCCATGTCTAAATAAGTGGATTTTGTCAACTTGAGAACTGATAAATGAAAAGGTGAGGTGTACATGATACATCAAACACGGGGAAGGCGTGAACTGTGCAAGTACCCATACACTGCTCCATCAACTCCCTGATCCCAATCCATTACTCCTTTGCTCCTACAGCTTTAGACCTTTTGCCAGGCCTGTCTCTTCACACACACCTACCCTCTCTTTGGCCAATGTCCTTCATCATGCCTTGCAGACCCACTGGCATGCCACTCTTGCAACCCAGGTCTGCTTAAATAGAAAATGTTTTCTTTATAACTCTCTTTTATGAGGTCGGATAAGTCCAAAATACCACAATTTGTTCTAAAGTCTGGTGAGCACTACAAAAGAAATTCCTAAGCAGAAGACATTATCTAATTAACTAACAGAGGGCCGTCTTCAAATCCCAAACTCACCGTCTAGCGCCTGAACTGTCCCACACCCCATAGGACCTCAGCCGACTCTAAGGATAACCCAATCAGAGAATCCGACTGAACTGACAGGCTCAGAACAACACGATGAGTAAATAATTTGTGGATGCTGGTGGGAGAGTAGGATGCAGTAGACACTGATAACGCAGCTCCTATGGCCTGAATCTGGGACAATTCCATTTGGGCAAGACATCCAGTCCTTAAGTCTCCGACTCCTAGCTCAATATGCTCAGTCATGAAAAAAGATTGGTCCGCTAAATATCTATACGCCCATACACCTCCACTATACACTTCCTTGAACCCTTTAATCACTTCAGGGCTGCCCCTTAAGGGCAGAAGCTGCTGCACTTGCACAACTGCTGCAATGGCTGGAAAATTTCCTGCGACACTAGAGACAGGTAAATAAAGAAATTGCATTCGCTCTAAGGCAGGGGGAGGGGTCTCCTGCTAGTGAAGAGTTTACATAATGCAACGGAAGACCAGTAAGCTCAGCAGACCTGTCAATGGAAATGCAAAGCTGAAGCTCCTCTTGTCCCACCATCTCTAAACACTCTTCAAAAGCCCGATCTTCCCTCCCAAAGACCCACAAAAATTACACCTAATAACGTATAACAATGTGCACACGCTCACCCCAACATTTCCTACCCACCTTTATTATTAAAATACGAAGGAAAAAAAAAAAAAAAAACCAAGGAAAAAAGAAAAAAAAAACACCCTAACCTCCCACTTCTGAGACCAAAGTATGGAGTAACCAAAAGGAGCCGGGGAGTTTTCTCTCCGTTGAAGGAGCAAGGAGAACAAGGAGCTGCCTCAAATCTACACCACGCCCAGTAATGCAATGACAAGCCCTAAAACCCCCTCAGCGGCGGGGCAGCCCCCTTCTCGACTTGGCCCAACTCAGGCCCCGTGACCCAGCAGCCGCCCTCTCCCCCGGCCTTTCACAAAAGAGAATGGTTCAGTCCAGAGCATCACCCAGCACCTGATCCCTCACAACTGAGGGACGGGTAAGGAGCGGGGGAGCGAGGAGGAGGATGAGTTACTGAAACCAGTTCTAAGAGCTTTAGTTTTGCAAAGACTCTTGGACCTACAGTGATGAGCAGGCGTGAACGGGAAGCCTACCTGAACAAGTCCTGGTGCTTCCTTTCCAGCCAGCGTTTCAACTCACCCTCTCGGAGAACAAGGCGCCTTCCGGCGGAGCATGGCCAGCCCTCGCCTCAATCTAGCTTGCTGGTAGTCCATTCTCCCTCGGCTCCGCCCACCTACCCCGCAACCCACCAATGGCAGGACTAACGCCCGGCCTCTTCCAGCAAGGTAGTGTGAGTGCCATCCAGGAAGTCTCTCGAGAGTGGGAGGTCCTAAAAGGCTGAGAAGGGTACGTAGGCAACCACAGATATGCCTGATTGAAAATAAAATCTGGCGGCAGCTTGCCTTTGACTGCTCAATTTACAGGCGTTTAGGCCTCTCGGCGTCTTTTTTTTTTTTTTTTTTTTTTTAATTTTTGTTTTTTTTTTTACCCGCGCCGGTGGGGGCGCTCTAAACGAAAACATTTAGTTACCTGTTTAGGGACGCCATCTTGGATCCGGCCGGTGCCTTGGGGACGGGAAAGAGGAAGGAGTATTTAAGGAGTTTGAAGCCGTTTTCCGAGTTCTGTCGAACTACTTAGATCCAGCCCCAACATACGTTATGTAATCAGAATGTCCCCAATCACGATGGTCAGGAATAGGGCTTAATGTGGTTACAGGAAACAACCCCCCCCCATATGAGTGAAGAGATCTTATAAACCAAAGCAGCAACAAAAATCAACTTTTTTGGGTTGCAGTGGGTTTTCACAGTCCTAGGATATTCCTTTATAGACACCTCACCACTCAGAATATCAGCGTAAGACCAACGTAGGTTATATATCTATTCTAGATGCTTCTAATCCTAATGCTTCAGTTGCAAGTTTTCCAGTGTTGGGTTTGACAGTACAGGGGCCTGAGAGTCTCACATAAATGAACAGGGTTTAAGGAAGACTATTTTTTAAAGACCCAAAATTAACCACCAGGCTCAAATGTGTGAGTACCGATAGAGCACATGATGGAAGCCTTCGAGGAGAGATTATAAGTGAAGAGGGTCATCAGGGGACAGCCTTAGAAACATAGGCTGCAAGAGAATAATCTCCTGGTAAAAGCAGTTACACTAGAAAGGACATAATTTTATTGTAGGTAGGGGACGCCTGGGTGGCTCTGTCAGCTAAGGTTTGCCTTCCACTCAGGTCATGATCCCAGGGTCCTGGGATCCAACCCCATGTCAGGCTCCCTGCTCAGCGAGGAGCCTGTTTTTCCCTCTCTCTGTGTCTACCCGCTCCCCTGCTTGTGCTGTCAAATAAAATCTTAAAATAAAAATTTCTGTAGATGAAATTCTCTTGTGCTCAATGACACTTCCCTATATTTCCTAGTATAAACTTCCACTGCGATTACAACTTGCTACAGGAAGGCTTTGCTTTTCGAACTTGTGAGTGAAGGGAGTCCTTTCAGATCATTAAAGATATTTCTCTGGGCACATGGGAGGCTCAGTGGGTTAAGCCTCTGCCATTGGTCATGATCTCAGGGTCCTGGGATCAAAACCCAGCATGGGGCTCTCTGCTCAACAGGGAGCCTGCTTCTCCCTCTCTCTCTGCCTACTTGTGATCTCTGTGTCAAATAAATAATAAAATCTTAAAAAAATCAAAAAGGTATTTCTCAAGGAATAACATATTTGCATAGTCACACATAATAGGAACTCAGAGAGGGTAAGGAATCATAGGAATCAATACTTTATCACACTAGTAGTTAAGACTTGGCCAAATACATTTCCCTATGTACTGAGGAAAATCCATTGGCCAAATTTCCCCTTGGCTACTGCTATCATCATCATTATCAATTTGAGGTCAGTATTAGAATTTACCAAAACAATTTACCAGCTGTGACGTTGGTGTTTGTCTATAGATGCATATACAGCAATGATCTTAATTACATTTATGGAATGAAAACCAGTAGGTTCTTTTTGCTTATTTGGGACAAAATAAACCTATCAAAGGAACAAGTTGCAGGCATTTATGGAAAAGGGAAAGGCTGTGGCCTGCTCTACCAATTTCTACTATCTGCAATGATCTTTAAGTAGTAGGATTTAGACTGTTATAAGATTTCCAGTGGTCCTGCCCACCCCTGCCTTTCAAGAAGGCTCTACTACCAGGGTGGGGCTTGAACTTAGGACCCCAAGATCAAGAGTTGCTTCCTCCATCAACTGAGCCAGAAAGGTGCCCCTGGTGCTGGTCTTTAAAAGTCAAACAATGCCGTTTTTATTACTTCATAACTACCATTCTTCACACGGAGGTGGGGAATCTACTTCCTATAATTTTTCTTGACCATTTCACTCTGTGCATCAGCAATTATCAGTACAGGTCATGAATTTGCCCAAGTAGTTTTCTCATGCTTTCCTTACATTGGTGAAATACCCAAGTACAGAAGGTTATGAGTGCTTTGCATTTTTTTTAAGTTTAATTTTTTTAGTAATTTCTACACCCACCATGGAGATCAAACTCACAATCCCAACACCAAGTCCATGCTCTACTGACTGAGCGAGCCAGGTACCCCTCCAGTTACCAATGACAGAATCCCTGGGGCTTGGAAGTTTCTGTACAGAAATTACAAAATTATAGTTTTGTCCCAGGCATGAGGGGGGCAGGCTAACCCCAAAGTCAACAGCCTCAAATCCTTTTTGGAATGAGGTAGGATTTTTTTTAAAAAGCATAACCAAAGCACCCAACTTCCTGTGGTGTAGTGTTAACTATTATTACTATTACAGGAAAGCAAATGGATGTATCTGCACTTATGAGCACCAGGTGATGTATGAAGTGTTGAATCGCTATACTGTACACCTGAAACTAAACTGTATGTTAACTGCAGTTTAAATAAAAACTTAAAAAATGAGTGTATCTCAAGGTGGCTTCTTCCAATACCTTTGATACAATTTCCTAGAAGGAGAGTATCTACATAGGTTTGGGATAAAATCAGAAAAATCACATGAAATATGAGGGGTTGGATACATGCATATATATTTAATAATGAAACAATTCATCAACAAAAAAATTAGAAAAATTCATGAGACCTCAATGCTGTGGAAGAGAAAGGGACATCAAGGCAGAAGATACAAAAACTGACCCAGAAGGCTGCCTGATGAGTGAAGCAAGGCAAATTTGCTTAGCATTTTAGTATATGACCTTGAAAAGAAAAATGGCTGGAGAGGTACCCACTTATTTGACTGCTTGGAAGCTGACAGCCTTACTCTATGCTGCATGGAATGGAGGCAAAGAGCCAGGGAAGGGAGAGAAGGACAAGGGGTAAGGGCAGTATGGAATCTAGGGTAAGCAGATGAAAGAGACTGAGAGAGTTACAAAGAGATGACTCAAGCCTTTTGTTTCCTCTGCAGTCTACAATAAACCTGTTCCAAGTCTTTAAATATGTCAGTCAAGTCCAATGATCACATAGTAAGTAGCACTAGGCACTGTGAAGGAATAGTGGAGGAAGCAGTTTACAAAAGTAAAGGGATAACACGGTTCCTGCTCTCAAGGAGCTTACAGCCTAGATGGGAGACAGATTCCACGCACAAAACAAATTTACAAAGTAACATAAATATAAATAAATATACATATGAATAAACAACATATGAAAGCTTAAGGGGTGCTGGGTCAATAATTATTTAGAAGTCCCTAGGTCAAAGAAGGCTTTCTGAAGGAAAAATTTGAGGACTGAGTATAATGTTAGCAGAGAACAGGGCATATGCAAAGGCATAAAAGTGGAAATAAACATGTTATGTCCAGTAAGCAGATTAGCTTGATTAGAGTAGAAAGTCTAAACAGGTCTTGTTGAGAAGTGTGGTGAAACAGTAAGGAGTTAATTTGGTGAAAGACACTGCAGTGTTAGGTCTGGTCCCTAAAACAAACAGGGAAAGAGGTTTTCTTTAGGTAGTGATGATAAGTAGCCCCAGGTCCAGGAACAACTCCACGGCTCTCAAAAGTTTTATAGTTACTCTGAGACAGAGAAACTAGCAATGGGGTGGTAGAAAATTATTCAGCATCCTTGAGCAGTTCAAGTAGAAGGAACTGCCTTCTGCAAGAACTCTTACAAAGTGGCAAGTGAAAACAATCAATGAAATTCCCAGATATAGGGTCCACCATCCAAACGCCAGCCAGCCAGAACACAGTAAAATCAAGTGCTCAAGCAGAATGTCCTAGACCCTTGTTACTAATTCCTGGTAGGGAGCCAACTGTGTATGCTTATAAAATAATTTATTTCTGAGCTACCATGACAATCAACTTTGATCCTAAGATTTTAGAAATTAAAATAGGAGGATGAGAAGAGCCCTAATCTATAGGGAATGCTCACGTCCCTGAAGGAGGACAAGTCAATAAGGGCCCAAGTTCTTCCCTGGTCTTTAAGTGGAAAGGCAAAACATCACACCTTGAAAAGAGGCTTTTCTCAGCCAAAGCAAGTAAGACCTCTTTCTTTAAGCCTATTGATCTGAAGCTGTTCCAGGAAGGAAAAAAGAGTCCAGGCTAGATACTCAGCAGCAGCCGGAGTTGGACCCTATTTCACTAGAGTTCCGCTGGGAGGCGCTGGTTCCTACGGATGTTGAAATACACTGCTGAGGACCAATCTTGATGCCATTTGCCTGTATAAGAAAAAAAGGCAAGAGTTCCCACCTCAGTGCTAAAGTAACTGGGATAAAAGGAATAAAAAGAGAAATCAGAAATTACATTTTCTAGAAGCAGATATGGCTTTGGCAGGTAACCATGTGCCCTAGCCAAACTGTTGCAGAATAATCTTCAACAATAAAGATGAGATGACCAGTCAGATATAAGTATTATGGATGACTACAAGTGACTCCTGTGCCCATTTCTTTTTTTTTAAGAGAGGGAAAGGAGAGACAAGTGACTCCTGTGCCCATTTCTTTTTTTTTAAGAGAGGGAAAGGAGAGAGAATCTTTAAGCAGTCTCCAAGCCCAGTGCAGAGCCCAAAGTTGGTCTTGATCTCACAACCCTGAGATCCTGACCTGAGCCGAAATCAAGAGTCAGATGCTTAACGGACTGAGCCACCTAGGCACCTGTCTTGTGCCCATTTTTAAGGTGATAGCTGTATTTAGGTTTCACAGCTATGTGCAGAATCAGGATGAGATTAGGTAAGAGCAGGAGGAGTGAAAAAGTAGATATTAGCATATAATTCTTCTTTGTTTTGTTAAAACCCACTTACCTATTTGAATGTAAGATTTGCCCTAACAATAAATGTCTCTGTGCTTAAGTTAAAAAAAATTTTTTTTGTTTTGATATAGAATCTGCTTTATAGAAATGGCCCAATTGAGCAGTTAAGAATTATATCACCCTTAAACACTGGATAGTAAAAACTGATGTTGCAAAGAAAACTTCCCATATGTATAAACATTTTACATTACCAACTAATCATCTCTTCAAGCATTCTGGGCCCCAGACTTGAGGAAAAAAAAAACAAACAGAAAATGATGACAGATTTGTGTCCCTATATAAAAAAAATCAAGTATGAATTGGCATAGCTTCAAATGGCATGATGTTAGGGGCGCCTGGGTGGCTCAGTGGGTTAAAGCCTCTGCCTTCAGCTCAGGTCATGATCTCAGCATCCTGGGATTGAGCCCTGCATCAGGCTCTCTGCTCAGCGGGGAGCCTGCTTCCCTCTCTCTCTGCCTGCCTCTCTGCCTACTTGTGATCTCTCTGTCAAATAAATAAATAAAATCTTTTGAAAAAATGGCATGATGTTAGAAAGGAAATGCTTACATTATAGAGAATTTCTTGTCCTCTTTAACACAAAACAAAGTTAACTGTCAGCCCCCCGACCCTTTCTCACCTCATTGTGGACATCAAATAAACCCTGCTGGATCTTCCTATATATTTCTTTGGCTGTGTTAATGAAGGCCTGAAAGAGACATAAATCATATTATTAGACTCAAGTTTAGATAGAGAAATTAGAAAAAGGAAATACAAATATTATTCCCACTTGGATTTCTAAGGTATGAATTAGGAACCACTGAGACCAGAATAAAAATACAGAAGCCCCCACCCCCCAAGTCACTCTTTCAAAAACAAAGCAGGGATTATATGGTATTTTGATACTGACCCAAAATGTTCCCTAGATTGGCACCTTCTCCAAATAAAACAAACATGCTCTGTTCTCAAATAATTACTAAAGATATAGTTAATAGCAGGCTTCAGAATGACTACAGTAGAACCCATGAGACCCTCCAACTAAAATATTTACAAATAACACTGTATCTAATCCACACTTACCAATTAATGTTACACAAGGCAAAAGTGAAACCACTGTAGGAATCAAGGCAAAAAAAAAAAAAGACAATTCCCTCAAAGGGAGACATATAGTTAATGGGGACCACAAGATATCCTTTCCTTACCTATGGTCTTATAGAAGACAAATCTGAATAAAAGAATAAAGATATGGTGTCATCTCTCAAAAGCTTTCCCTACTCTTTCCCAAGTAGTACCTCTTCAACATTGCAGGCTGTTTTGGCTGAAGTTTCCATGAAGATAAGTCCATGCTCCCGAGCAAAGGCCTCTCCTTCTTCTCTCTTCACATCCCTACGGGACTCTAAGTCACTGCAAGAGATTAATTGGGAAGACAACTAAAAAGAGATCCAAGTGAAAGAAGAAACTCTTACTCTTAAAGAATCCCATGGCTGTTTCAACCACCAATTAATAATACATAAAGAATGTGGTTCCTACATGACATTCTCTTATACAGGGTTACTGATTTCTGTAGCTTCTTGGAAAATTGTTCTTTAACTTCATGACAGGTGATGCATGGTTGAGGATAATACTGTATTCTCCTATAGAAAAAAAAGGTTTATAAAAACTTAGGCAACGGGCGCCTGGGTGGCCCAGTGGGTTAAAGCCTCTGCCTTCAGCTCAGGTCATGATCCCAGGGTCCTGGGATAGAGCCCCACATCGGGCTCTCTGATCAGTGGGAAGCCTGCTTCCTCCTCTCTCTCTGCCTGCCTCTCTGCCTACTTGTGATTTCTGTCTGTCAAATAAATAAAATCTTTAAAAAAAGAATTTTTTTTAAAAAGCTAGGCAAGCCCCACAGTTACTCAAGGCTTACTACTGTGCTCCATGTTTCTTTTTGGAATGAGATCCAGTGAGAACCAAGGAAAGAAGATAAAAAGGGAAATTCTAGTTGTTAGAAAGGAGAAAGCCCCATCCCATAAAGTCAGATGCCCCATCCCATAGCAGTGTCTTCCTCTTTTACTGGAATCAACCCATAAGAACAGAGAATGCCAAGAATAAGAACTTAATTAAGAATAAGCTTCTTAATTCTCATTAGTCTCATTAATAACATATATAATAGCAGCCTGCCACCAGGGAAATAAAAGACTCAAGACAAAAATGTATGAAGTTGGGTGATATGAGGGGGAAAAAGATACAGCCACAGACTGAGAAACAGAATCAGGTGTATGGAAAGACTTTATGACAAGACAGGATAAAAGGCTGCAGATAAGGTAAGGAAGGACTGTCTGATTTCCATTTTTCTAACTGGAAATTTGCATTTCAGAGATTTCCAGTCTTCCAACCATAAAAAGAAATCAAAGAGTAAGCCCACTGTGGGGCGCCTGGGGGACTCAGTTGTTAACGGTCTGCGGCTCAGGTCGTGATCCCAGAGTCCTAGGATCAAGCCCCACATCAGACTTCCTGCTCAGCGGGAAGCCTGCTTCTCCCTTTCCCACTCTCCCCGCTTGTGTTCCCTCTCTCACTATCTCTCTGTGAAATAAATAAAATCTTACAAAAAAAAAAAAAAAGTAAGCCCACAGAAGAACAGTAAATCTATAAAATGTCTATTTATCATTCACCAGCTGTGTGAAGACCAGGGAAGAACTACCCATCTCAATGTCTACACCTAGACCAGCTGCTCCTCTAAGCTCCAGGTATCGTCTATTTGTCTGTTCTTCATTTCCAGTCTGATGTGTAAAAGGCCCCCACCACATACATCAAAATAGAACTTGATCTTTTCCCCAAACTGCTTCTGCCCCAGGCTTCCACATCTCCATTCAGGACAGAAGCTAAATCCAGGGCGTCATTATTTCAACACCTTTTCCTTCTTCATTCCAAATACCCAATTCATCCCAAAGCAAGGAACTTCCAAAATGCACCTTAACACGTGTCATCATTTTCCCTCTCTCTGGTGTCATCACCCGAGTTCACGCCATCATTCACATTTAGACTACTGAAATGAACATCCCACTTCAACCCCTGCTCCCCTCCAGAGTGATCTTTTAAAATCTAATCAAGCCACGTCTCTGCTTAAAACTCTTAAAAGCTTCCTACTGTACTTAGAATAAAATACGTAAGGCCTGAAAGTGCTGAGTTCTGGCCCCTGCTTACCTTCCCAACCACATCTCGTACCATTCCCCCTTGATTCAGCCCAACATACTGATTTCTTTCAATACCATGACCTTGCCTAGGTTCCTCCCAGTTCAAGGTTTTCAGTTTGTTCAACCTATCTGATACTATTCTCCTTTTCAAACCGTGCCCACTGAACTCTTACCTATCCTTCAGATTCCAGCTTAACCATCACCCTTAATTAAAAATAGTACCCTGGATTCACTTACTTATGGAGCATAAGGAATAACATGAGGACATGGGGAGATGGAGAGGAGAAGTGAGTTGGGGGAAATCGGACGGGGAGACAAACCACGAGAGACTGTGGACTCTGAGAAACAAACTGAAGGTTTTGGAGGGGTGGGGGCGGGGAGTTGGGTGAGCCCAGTGGTGGGTACTGAGGAGGGCATATATTGCATGGAGCACTGGGGTGTGGTGCATCAACAATGAATTTTGGAACATTGAAAAAAAATAAAGTTAAAATAGTTAAAAGTTAAAAAAAAGTTAAAAAGTTAAAAAGTTAAAAAAAAGTTAAAAAAAAAAAGTTAAAAAAAAAAGTTAAAAAAATTAAAAAGTTAAAATAGTTAAAAGTTAAAAGTTAAAAAAATTAAAAAGTTAAAAAAGTTAAAAAAAAAAGTTAAAAGTTAAAAAAGTTAAAAATAGTACCCTCTCTCTTTTATAGCACCTTTCTTCACTGTATTTATCACAATTTGTAATTAGACATAAATCCCTTTATATTTAATATTTATATTGCAAATAAACTATAAGCTCCATAGAATCAGGGGCATGACTCTTCTTTTCTCACCTTGTACTCTCAGGATCTGGCAAATAGACATTTAGAACACAGTTCAAATAAATAAGTATAGTAAGTCTGTGGCCGCAGTTCTCTCAAATGGTACACTTTAGGCACTACTACAAACCCACAAGAGTGCCACAGGATACTTTTTTTTTTTTTCCACAGGATAAATTTTCGAGGGAAACACAGTTAACACTCAACATTAAAACACCACATGAATTATAAGCTTAAGATGTTTGCAAAATCACTGTCAGATCAAATCAGATCCTGTTCAGTATTTGCATATGTTTGTGGAACCTGAATTTTTGGTAGTTGCTATTATAAAAAGCAAATACAAAATTGGGGTGCCTGGGTGGTTCAGTCAGTTAAGCTTTCGACTCTTGATTTCAACTCGGGTCATGATCCTAGGGTTCTGGGATCAAGCCCCATATCAGACTCCCTGCTCAGCGGGAAGCCTACTTTTCCCTCTCCCACTACCACTCCCACTGCTTGTGTTCCCTCGATAGCTGTCTCCCTCTCTGTTAAATTAATAAAATCTTAAAAAAAAAAAAAAAAAAGTCTGACTTTGACCCTCGTCATGATCTCAGGATCCTGGGATTGAGCCCCACGTGGGCTCCCTGCTCAGTGAGGAGTCTGCTTATCCTTCTCCCTCTGCCTGCTGCTCCCCTTGCTTGCGCGCACTCTGTCCCTCTCTCTCCTCGTGCATGCATTTTCTCTAAGTGAATAAAAACTTAAAAAAAAAATGGTTAAAATGGTAAAGTCTACCTTATGCATATTGTACCACAATTTTTTTTTTTTTTTAAATAAAGAGCACCATAAACTGAAAAAGTTTAGGGACCAAGTAGTTCAATGTCCACGGAGCACTTACATGACTTCTGGTCCTTATTATTTCTACAAATAAATTTTACCTCTTATTCCCAATCAGCATGATAACCATGTTGGAGCTGGAGTGTTGCCGGGCATCCTCTAACCAGGAGGTTAGGTGGTTGAAGGTTTCACGCCTACAGCAGGAAAGTTTAAAAGTGGATCACAGGTCCATTTCAAAATGCCAAAGGAATTCCAAACACATGGGAAAAGGGGGAAAACTACATGTGTAAAAGAAAATATTAGAGAAGCCTTTCCCCTTTAGTATTCTTACCAGAACCAAAACACAGGAAAGAAAAAGATTTTGAGAACATGGGGAAAAGGCTCCCTCCTGCCCACCTGATCTGACTCACCTGGTGATGTCATACACTAGCAGTGCTCCAGCTGCTCCCCTGTAGTAGGAACGGGTGATAGAGCGGAAGGATTCTTGCCCAGCCTTTCCCACCAACACGGCAACAAAAAAATCCCAACAAAACCAGGTTATTTCCAGAGAAAGGACTTGATCACATGCCACTCTAACACAAAGGACTTAACTTTATGACAAAGACATTCTCACACATTTTCCAATCGTCTTATTTCAAGACTAGAAACTCAAGAGCATTTCAATCCCCACATGATGCTGAACACATCACATTAACCTATTTATATTCTTTTATCTATAAAAAGGAAATTATCTTAGAATGCTAATACCTTGTCTAATGGAATTGGGTCCATTCCAATGGGTCAATGTAGAAGAGCAGTCAGATACAAAGCACTTAAATTGGGTGTACGCTAACAGACACTTAGTGTTCCACCAATAAACCACTAAAGGTGGGACTACCAAGGGATCTTGTCATAGCAACTAAGAACAAGGAATAGGGAAAGAAGCCCACGGTCCAAGACAGAATTTTCCTTAAAAAACCAATATTCGGGGGCGCCTGGGTGACTCAGTTGTTAAGCGTCTGACTTCAGCTTAGATCATGATCCCAAGGTCCTGGGATTAAGCTCCACATCAGGCTCCCTGCTCAGCAGGAAGCCTGCTTCTCCCTCTCTTGCTCCCCCTGCTTGTGTTCCCTCACTCACTCTCTGTCAAATAAATGAATAAAATCTTTAAAAAAAAAACAACAAATATTTACACTCATCTCATTTCCAAATGGGACCGAGATATTTAAAACTGAGCAAATTTTTTTTAAAGATTTTATTTAGTTATTTGACAGAGAGTGATCACAAGTAGGCAGAGAGGGGCACCTGGGTGGCTCAGTGGATTAAAGCCTCTGCCTTCGACTCAGGTCATGATCTCAGGGTCCTGGGATCGAGCTCCACATCAGGCTCTCTGCTCAGCGGGGAGCCTGCTTCCCTTCCTCTCTCTCTGCCTGCCTCTCTGCCTACTTGTGATCTCTGTCTGTCAAATAAATAAATAAATAAATAAAATCTTAAACAAAAAAACAAGTAGGCAGAGAGGCAGGGAGAGAGAGAGGGGGAAGCAGGCTCCCTGCTGAGCAGAAAGCCTGATACAGGGCCCAATCCCAGGACTCTGGGATCATGACCTGAACCGAAGACAGAGGCTTAACCACTGAGCCACCCAGGTGCCCCATAACTGAGCAATTTATTAATGCCCCCATATACTGGGTACTTTTGCTTTCTTGATGGAATAGTTGTAGGTTTTATTTCCTCCTTACAGGAAGCAAAAGCACCTTTTAAATAATAATAGTAAATTATTATTAATAATAATAATATCCTAGGCACTGAATCTGTCCTTTTTTTTTTTTTTAAGATTTTATTTATTTTTTTGACAGAGAGACCACAAGTAGGCAGAGAGGCAGGCAGAGAGAGATGGGCGGGGTGGGGGGGGAAGCAGGCTCCCCGCTGAGCAGAGAGCCCGATGCCGGACTCGATCCCAGGACCCCGAAATCATGACCCGAGCCGAAAGCAGAGGTTTAAACCACTGAGCCACCCAGGTGCCCTGAATCTGTCCTATTAAAAAAGTTCTCACATTCTTGTACTGGCTCAGTAAGTGGAGCATCTGACTACTGATTTCGGGGTCATCAGTACGTGTCCCACACTCTGTACAGAGATTGTTCAAATAAATATAAACCTTAAAAAAATAAGAAAAAAGTTCGTTTGTTTTTTAAGATTTTACTTATTTATTTGTCAGAGAGAGAGAGAGAGCACACAAGCAGGGGGAGCAGCAGGCAGAAGCAGACTCCCTGTTGAGCAGGCAGCCTGCTGCAGGACTCGATCCCAGGACCCTGACATCATGATCCGAGCCAACAGCAGACACCCAACTGACTGAGCCACCCAGGCGTCCCCCCAAAAAAAGGTTTCACATTCTTGAAATAATTTATCCTCCTATCCCTACATAAAAGCTAGGAAGGAAAACAACTATTCATAGTTTAAATATGAGGGGAAAAAATGGCTTTCTCATAGTATAAAAAGAGTAACAGTGAATACTAATAATAACACAAATAGGAAAACTGAACCTCAAAGGGGTAATTAGCCAAAAGTTATAAAATCCGTAACTACTGAATACACAATTAAATTCAGGATCTTAGTGTACCCTAGCTCAAAGGTTTGTTCTATTAGCCATTACATCATACAATCTAAACCTGGATTTGAAGGTGAGAAGAGAGCTCCAGTACATTAATTGTAAGGTTATTTTTCCAACAACATGAGACTCACTTTCTACAAGAATAATATAAATGTTTTAGTGAGCTGTGTGCCTCTTAGAACACCAAAATTAAAAATAATTCTAAAGAACTTTGTTGGTGGGGTCAGGACGCCTGGGTGGCTCAGTTGGTTAAGCGGCTGCCTTCGGCTCAGGTCATGATCCCAGCGTCCTGGGATCGAGTCCCACATCGGGCTCCTTGCTCATCGGGGAGCCTGCTTCTCCCTCTGCCTCCCACTCTGTCTGTCTGTGCTCTCTCCCTCTCTGACAAATAAATAAAATTTAAAAAAAAAAAAAAAAAAAAAGAACTTTGTTGGTGGGGTGCCTGAGTGGCTCAGTTGTTAAGCGTCTGCCTTTGGCTCAGGTCATGATCTCCGGGTCCTGGGATCGAGCCCTGCATCAGGCTCCCTGCTCCACAGGAAGCCTGCTTCTCCCTCCCACTTCCCCTGCTGTGTTCCCTCTCTCACTGTGTCTCTCTCTCTCAAATAAATAAATAAAAATTTTTTTAAAAAAAGGACTTTGTTGGTAATATTAATGTTACTTTAAGATTTAAAACATGTTCTTCCTCTCTAAGAGCTCACTTAACGTTTTATTTAGTCCCTAATAGTTTTAGGTCTTAAATTATTTGATTCCCATTTTGCTTTTACCTTTTTCTTCTCTTCTGCTGCTGTTGAAAGGCCCTTCCCTCCCTGTGTTGTTCTAGGAACTAAAGGGAAATCTTGAGGTAGACCTATGTGATGGTTGAAGTGCATGGCAGCATTTAACTTTAGCAGCCAAATAATACTTCCAGGGACTCATCAAAAAATGACTCTTAAAACCAGATCCCATGGGCACCTGGGTGGTAGCTGTCGGTTGAGTGTCTAACTCTTGATTTCAGCCCAGGTCCTGGTGGTGGGATCAAGCCCATGTGGGCTCCCCACTGAGCGGGAAGTCTGCTTCTCTCCTTCTCCCTCTGCCCCCTCCCCCCGCTTGCAAGCATGTGCTCAAGTTCTCTCTCTAAAATAAATAAATAAATTAAAAAAAAAATAGTTCGGTCGGTTAAGCCTGCCTTACACTCAGGTCAAGATCCCAGAGTCCTGGGATTGAGCCCCATGTCAGGCTCCCTGCTCAGTGGGGAGTCTGCTTCTCCCTGTCCTTCTGCCCCATCCCAACTGTATTTTTTTCTCTCTCACTCTCAAAATAAACAAAATGTATTTTTTAAGTTAAAAATTAAAAATCAAAAACCAAATCATTTACTTCTTCATCTCAGTCTAGTTCATCAATGGTTTTGCTGAACCAATAACCTAGAAAGAGTGAGTGGTTCAATTTGGGCTGGTTTGTGTTGATATTAGGTATCTTTGTCCAACCCCATTAAACAAATCTTAATCAGCATAGAATTAAGATGAAGATATAAAGTATATAAAAAGAATTAACACCTTTTGAATTTCTCCCAAGTGGAAGAATTGTATTATGGTTTCAAGATATATACAATTAAACCTCACACAACATGGGTTTGAACAGCTCTGGTTCATTTACACAGATTTTTTATAGCACAGCACTGTAAATGCATTTACTCCCTCATGGTTTTCTTTTTTAATTTTTAAATTTTTTTTAAGCCCCAATTCAGGGTTTGAACTCACAACCCTGACATCAATACTTGAGCTGAAATCAAGAGTCAGGTGCTTAACTAACTGAGCCACCCAGGCACACCTCTCCCTTAAGGGTTTTGTGTTGTTGTTTTTTTTAAGATTTTCATTCATTTATTTGACAGAGAGAGAACACACACAAGCAGGAGGAGTGCAGGCAGAGGGAGAGGGAGAAGCAGGCTCCCCTCCAAGTAGAGAGCCTGATGCAAGGCTCAATTCCAGGACCCTGGGATCATGACCTGAGCCAAAGGCAGATGATTAACCCACTGAGCTACCCAAGCACCCCTCCTTTACGGTTTTCTTAACACCTTTTTCTTTTCTCTAGCTTACTTTATTATAAGAATACAGTATATAACACATATAACATACAAAATATGTGTTAATTGATTTTTTTATGTTATGGGTAACCCTTCTGGTCAACAGTAGGTTATTAGGAGTTAAGTTTTTGGGGATGCCTGGCTAGCTTAGTCAGAATGGCATGTGACCCTTGATCTCAGGGTCATGAGTTCAAGCCCAAGCCCCACGCTGGATGTAGAGATTACTTAAAATAAATAAATAAAACTTATTTAAAAAGTAGTTAAGTTTTGGGGGAGTCAAAAGTCATATGCAGATTTCTGACTGTTGATGTCCCTAAACCCCACACTGTTTAAGGGTCCACTATCATTTGAAGTATCTATTCCTATGAGTCAGAAAAGCTCATTTCCTAAGAATCAAAATGCATTCTTTTTTTTTTTTTTTTCCAAATGCATTCTTGAAGTAAAACATAAATGAGTTTGGGATTGACCCGTATTTTATATTAGCTAGAGTATAAGGCCTCCTCCTTTAGCATGGGTTATTTGGGCAATTATATGTACAGAATGAAAAGAGATAAAAACAATATATGGTTCTCCAGGGGCATCTGGCTGGCTTGGTGGAACATGCAACTCTTGACCTCAGGGTCGTGAGTTCAAGCCCCACAATGGGCATGGAGCCTACTAAAAAGAAAAAAAAAAGTAATACAGCTCTCTAAATCCTTAGCAATAATCAGAACAGTGACAACAAAGCATTAGGTAACTTGATCTCTTTAAAAATTCCCTTCATGGGGCGCCTGGGTGGCTCAGTAGGTTAAAGCTTCTGCCTTCAGATCAGGTCATGATCCCAGTGTCCTGAGATGGAGCCCCGTATTGGGCTCTCTGCTCGGCAGGGAGCCTGCTCCTCCTCCACCCCCCCCCGCCTGTCTACTTGTGATCTCTGTCTGTCAAAAAAAAAAAAAAAAAAGGAATCTTTAAGAAAATAAAAATAAAAATTCCCTTCATGATAATCCCTAAATATTTTCACGTAGGATGACTTTGGGAGTATGTGAAAGAATGGGGTCAACAAAATGGAAAACTAAAGTGGGTAAACAAGTTGTAGATCAGGCTTACCCAGAGAATGGCAGACAAGAAACAAAATACATTATAGACAGGAATCTCTTAAAAAATCAAATACAGGGGCATCTGGGTGGCTCAGTCATTAAGTGTCTGCCTTTGGCTCAGGTCATGATCCCAGGGTCCTGGGACAGAGCCCCGCATCAGGCTCCCTGCTTGGTGGGAAGCCTGCTTCTCCCTCTCCCACTGCTTGTGTTCCCTCTCTCTGTCAAATAAATTAATAAAATCTTTAAAAAAAAAAAGTTTGTAGGGTGCCTGGGTGGGTCAGTCAGTTGGGCAGCTGCCTTCAGCTCATGAGCTCAGGTCGTGATCTTGGGGTCCTGGGATGGAGCCCCACATCGGGCTCACTCCCACATCGGGCTCACTCCCACATCAGGGAGCCTGCTTCTCCACCTCCCTCTGCTACTTCTCCTGCTTGTGCTTTCTGTCAAATAAATAAATGAAATCTTAAAAAAAAAAAAAAAAAAAAAGAGTAAGTGTGGAATATTCAGAGGTATATAGCTAGTGCTTCCACTATTAGAGATGTAAGTCTGTTCAGAAGGGCAAAAGGTTATTAAAATACTTGCAAATACAACCAAATAATGTTTAAAAGAGAATATGATTCTAGTTAAAAGCACCTCATAAATCAGCACACCCAGAAACAGTAACAACCATGGAGGCCACCAGAAAAAGACTCTGCAAAAAAGGCTTAGAGCAACTTACTTACAAGTTAATGAGTTAACTTACAACTGCAAGTTAACTTACAGTTGACTCTGCAACAAGAGGGGAGTTAGGGACGCTGGCCACCATGCAGTCATATAACTCCCTCATATAACTTTGACTCCTCCAAACCTTAATTACTAATAACCTACTGTTGACCAGAAGCCTTACCCATAACGTGTCATGTTGATCAACATGTTTTGTATACTATTTCTATTAAATATTGTATTTTTACAGTAAAATAAGCTGGAGAATAAACTGTTACAATACATTTATAGTACCATAGTGCATTTATTGACAAAAATTAACATATGAACAGACCTGCACAATTCAAACATATGTTGTTCAAGGATCAACTGTACTTTTAAGACAGATACCTGCATGCGTACCGGAGGATGGGAGGAGGAGAAAGGGAGAAAAAAAGGAAAATCACTGTACTGCTTATAGCTCTAAGGGCTTCAGCTCTTGAGTTTTGAAAAAAAAATCAAATAATAAGTAAACAAAAACAGATTTTAGCTGAATATTAAGCAACTCTGTGCTTGCTTTCTTTAACTTCAAATAAAGACGGGGTATTATTTTCCTTAGAGAAAAGAAAAGATACAAATTAAATAAGATAATATATGTAAAAGCAATTTGTATAGATAAAACAAAATTATACGAAGTCAAGCTAAATTTTGGGAGTACCACATTTGTCAAATTTTAAAATATGCATAACCTTTGACCCAGAATTTCCGTTTCTGGGCAAGCATTCCACAGAAATTCTCAAACATTTGCATAAAGATGTGGTAATCAAGGACATTCAATGAAAATTTGCAAAAGTAAAAACTGGAAACCGGAACTTCAACCATTGGGAGGATGTTACAGACTTTTTATGAGTCTATATAGTGGTTAAAAGGAATGAGATAGAGATATATGAATCTACATGGAAGTGTCCAAAACAGAGAAGTTATTAAGTAAAAAAACTAATCCACATAGCTAGGTCTACTCAGCTATGATTCTATACATGTAAAACTAATAAGAACAAAATCACTACCATACTTTTGTACATGTGTATGTATCTAAACACAAAGAAAAAGTCTAGAAGTATAACCACTGAAACATTCACACTGGATAGGCAGAAACCAGGAATGGAAGGAAGAGGTTTATGTGTGTAAAAGGGAACATTCAAATTTTACCCTATACACTTACATCGTTCGCTTTTATTTTTACTAGGACAAACTCATACACTACTTGGATAATTTAAAATAAAATAAAAATACAAAGATACGGCATTCAGAATTTTAACTGTAACAGATAAAAGTGAAAACTCTTCCCCTACTCTCATGTCTACCATCAGCCCCACCCTCATAGCCCCTTGCCCCTGTATCAGCCTTTACTGTTCTGTTTGGATCTTGGTCAGGGACTAAGTAATTCTGTTCTCTCTTACCGTATCCCAGATTTGCAGTTTGATTTGTTTTCCATCAATATTGACCATACGGGCCCCAAACTCCACACCTGTCAGTGAAGAGCAAAACAAAGGATGTGATTCTCATGAACATCACCCATGTTGAAAGGTTCATGTTTTTCCCCCAATATGCCAACTGATTGCTTCTCTGTCTGCACTCAGTACCACTAAGCCCATTACTGCTATTTGCTACAACTAATTTTGTGTTTCTTAAACCTTCATTTTCCTTCTAGAATTAAAAATTAAAATCTAGGTGATAATGACCTCAGGAATGTAACCAAAAAGCAGATATGGAGATGAAACTAATTACAAAGTAAAAGATGAATAAATTTTTAGTAATGTTAATACTTAAATTTCATTAGGCAACTAATGTTTAATTTTGTAACTTTTTAAAAAAATCTAAAAATTTTGAAGTATTTCCTAAAATTTTCTCAGTCACTCCCTAGTCCAGTATTTCTTTTTGCAATTCCGTAATTTTTTGTTTGAGAAAAGAGCCTACCTAAGAAATATGTTCTCAAGAATGATACATTTCAGATCTCTACTAATTCCCACAGTTCATCAGAAAATAGCCTTCCTCATAGGATTATGGAAACTGACAGTCTGAATAAACGTTTTAGTCTACCTGGCATTCATCTTCTTTCAAGTAATGTTAGGACAAAACTTAAAATTGAAGGTTGCTCAAATTGAAAATAACTGGGGTGCCTGGGTGGCTCTGTGGGTTAAGCCTCTGCCTTCGGCTCGGGTGATGGTCTCTGGGTCCTGGGATTGAGCCCCATGTCCAGCTCTATGGTCGGCGGGGAGCCTGCTTCCTCCTCTCTTTCTGCCTGCCTCTCTGCCTACTTGTGATCTTGCTGTCAAACAAATAAACAAAATCTTTTAAAAATTTTGAAAATACTTGATCATAAGTCAGACAATTTGTCCTACGTTCTATTTTTTTTTTTTTAAAGATTTTATTTATTTGAGAGAGAGGCAGTGAGAGAGCATGAGCGAGAAGGTCAGAGGGAGAAGCAGACTCCCCGTGGAGCTGGGAGCCCGATGCGGGACTCGATCCCGGGTCTCCGGGATCATGACCTGAGCCGAAGGCAGTCGTCCAACCAACTGAGCCACCCAGGCGCCCCCTACGTTCTATTTTTATATAGTACTTTTACTAGAGGAATTCCGATTTCCAAATAAGAAAGAACACTAACTTAGCTTCTGCTAAAGGGCTGATAGGTGCCTATTCAGTGGCTCCACACACAATATTATCTGGACTATCTCAGATGCTGCAGTTAGTAAGACATAAAAAATGTTTCTTACTACTCTAGACTTTATAATAAATAAAATCTAAAAAAATTTTTTCTTTTTTCTTCCTTTCTGGACAACAGAAATGGAATTTCAATAGCGAATTAAAAAAATAGAACTTGTCTTCTATCCAATTTCCCCCAGTTATGCACTCAGAGATCCTTATATTTTGCATGTATTTTCTATCCAACTGTCTTATCTTAGTATATAAGACTGAATTCAGGGGCACCTGGGTGGCTCAGTGAGTTAAGCCTCTGCCTTCGGCTCAGGTCATGATCTCAGGGTCCTGAGATCAAGTCCGGCATTGGGCTCTCTGCTCAGTGGGGAGCCTGCTTCCCCTTGTCTCTCTGCCTGCCTCTCTGCCTATTTGTGATCTCTCTGACGAATAAATAAAATCTTAAAAAAAAAAAAAAAGACTGAATTCAAAAGAAACAGAGTCTACACAGGACTCTGGCAAAAACTTGATCACTTCATTCCTCCACTTTAAAATTTGTCATTTGTAGGGAGCCCGGGTGGCTCAGTGGGTTAAGCATCTGCCTTCACCTCAGGTCATGAACCCAGGGGCATGGGATGAGCCCCACATCAGGCTCCCTGCTCAGCAGAGTCTGCTTCTCCCTCTCCATCTGCTGCTACCCCTGCTTGTGCTCTCTCACCTGCTCACTCTATCAAATGAATAAATAAAATATTTTTAAAATTTTGTCATTTGCTTATTACCTTTTAGGTGTTTTATAACTTGGTCTCTAATTTATTATCTAGCTTTTTTTTTTTTTTAAAGCTATTTTATTTATTTATTTGACACACACACAGAGAGAGGTCACAAGCTGGCAGAGAGGCAAGCAGAGAGAGAGAGAGGGGAAGCAGGCTCCCCGCTGAGCAGAGCCCGATGTGGGGATGTGGGGCTCGATCCCAGGACCCTGAGACCATGACCTGAGCCGAAGGCAGAGGCTTTAACCCACTGAGCCACCCAGGCGCCCCTATTATCTAGCTTTATTTTCTGTCACTCTCCACTTGAAATTTCATGCTCCAGCCATATTAAATCACTTTCTTTTCCAAAGGTAGTCTGATCGGACATTCCTGAGCATTTGCAAACATTATTCTCTTCTTGTCCTGACCACCTTTCCATCTCTACAACCCCTGTGCCAGGCTAACTCCTATTCATTCAATTTTCAGCCTTTCCAGATAAAGGTAGCAGCCTCTCCTCCCCTTTTACCATAGGAATTTAGCTATCAGTATCTGTTCCAGCCCCACCTCCTATATTGGCAGACTATAAGCTACTTAAGGACAGGCACAACATTTGCCTAGTTAAGTGCTATATATCATTAGCACCTTTTACACTGTGCTCACTTCATATTAACTTACAAGGATATTTTCCTGTAGATGTTATCCTCTAAATCCTTTTCTAACCCCATTAGTTATTTGGGTTTGAATAAGGTGTACAGGAGCAGAAGTAGCTTCAGATTTCAATAAGGTGGGATCTGGAAGTAGTAATATGGTGAAAATAGGAGTTAGGGATTTTATTTTTTTAGATTTTATTATTTGACAGAAAGAGATCACAAGTAGGCAGAAAGCAGGCAGAGAGAGAGGGGGAAGCAGGCTCCCCACTGAGCAGAAAGCCTGATGCGTGGCTCGCATGACCTCTGTCTTTGGCTTGGGTGAGATCATGACCCAAGCCAAAGACAGAGGCTTTAGCTCGATGAGCCACCCAGAAACT
The DNA here is from genome assembly GCA_004024625.1 of Mellivora capensis. Taxonomy (NCBI): domain Eukaryota; kingdom Metazoa; phylum Chordata; class Mammalia; order Carnivora; family Mustelidae; genus Mellivora; species Mellivora capensis. The sequence goes on from PISX010000400.1 coordinate 193,861, forward strand.
GCATTTGCATGGCAAGGTTAGTTTCATATACATTACTCATTTGGAGTTGGGTTAGGGAGATTATGGGGAAGGGGTTGCTAAAGTCCCAGGAGGCCCTGCCTTAACACAAATGTGCAGCAAATGTTTAAGCCTTCCATTATCACCAGTGTGATTTTGGAATTATACTATACTCTTTTCTTTAAAAGTCATTTATTTGTTTCATCTACCTTCTAACTCAAGTCTGGGAGGGCTCTTCAAATTTACTACTTCCTCTCCAACACACAAAAATATCTGCATGTTGGTGATCACTTTGAAAAACATATGTGACGTTTGCACTACCTTACCACAAAACAAGGTGAGTTTTGTTTTTTTTTAAGATTTTATTTATTATTTTGACAGATAGAGATCAGAGGCAGGCAGAGATAGGGAGGAAGCAGGCTCCCTGCTGAGCAGAGAGCCCCGATGCAGGGCTCGATCCCAGGATCCTGAGATCATGACCCGAGCCGAAGGCAGAGGCTTAACCCACTGAGCCACCCAGGCGCCCCAAAACAAGGTGAGTTTTTTAATAAAGTTAAGCTTTCGTGGAATTTTCCATAAACATACAAATTATATTTAGGGGGTAAAAACCCGACGGCAATGAACCCATAGCTCACGCCCATCTCTGAAGTTACCTTTCAATGACTGACTCCCCATTTATCAGCATTCTGTTAGTCACTCTTTCTTTACCATAACTTTCGACTAGCTTAAAAATAGGAAAAGGTAACTTTTCACTTCGAATACTGAAGCCAGCTAACTTCCCACTTCAGCTAGTCAGGTTTCGTTCTCTCTTCTGGGACAGGTAGGTGGACCTACCTATTGTGAGGTCGTGGACAGGTTGGAACCGCTTGTCTGTAAACTGCAGGAGGAGACATGACTTCCCCACACCTAAAAAATGAAGACGCACGTTCTAGGAGTCACGCGGCCCAAGAACAATCTCGAGTCCGGGCGTCCGGGGCTGGGGAAGGGGAGCCCCGAGCCCCGCCCCCGCCCCGCCCCCGCCCGCTCTTCATTTAATCGCCCAGCCCACTAAATGAGCCCCGCCCCACGCCCCGATTTGTGAACTTCGGATCCCCGCCCCAGCCGTGAGGGCAGTCGCCTGCAGCTTACCTGTGTCCCCGATGATGATGTACTTGAAGAGATAAGCATAAGTCATGGTCCCGTTTCCTCTGGATTCCGGGTCCGCCCGACTTCTACAGCCACTTACCTCCGGCCTCTCTAGCCACGCAATCGACCGATCTCTGGCCCCTCTAGCCCAGATCACGTCTCTATTGCTCTCCCCTGAAATCCTCTCTCGGTCCGAGCGACTGTAATACCCGGACAGCACCTCCAGGGACGCTTCCAGCACTTCTATTTGCCATTATCCCACCAAGCTCCAGGGGGCGGTAGCTACCCTTTCCGTCCTCTCGGCCTTCCCGGCAACAGCCCCACGGCTCTCCTTCCAATCAGTGGAGAGCGACGCGCGTCCTTGAGGAAGTGACGGCAGTTCGAGTCTGGTGGGGGCGGTGGGAGCGATGAGGGAACTGAGACGGTGGTAGCCGTTGTGTGAAGATGGAGGTAGGAACCTGAGCGTTAAGAAGGCTGGCGAGAGAGCGCGGCCGACCGGGTCGAAACAGAGGCGGGAGGCCGGGCGGAGAGGCTGCTGATGGGAGGGGCGAAGAGAGCCGGGTTTGGGAGTGTTGTCAGACTGTCGGGGACAGAATCCGTCGCTCTATGCTAGTTGCCTACTCCCCCTAACTTATCCCCGCGGCTTTCTTTTGGTTTCCAGTTTCCCGGAGGAAATGACAATTACCTGACGATCACAGGGCCCTCGCACCCCTTCCTGTCAGGGGCCGAGGTGAGCACGAGCTGGCGACGCTGTGGGGGGAGGGCCTGAAGCCGCGGTGGGGTAGGGCGGTGGGGAGGAGGTCGCGGACGCCCGGGCCCGGGGGCTGGGAACTAGGGGCGGTGATTGGTGTTCAGAGGACAGTGGCAGCTGCTTCCAGAACCTATGAAGACTAAGGGGAAGGCCCGGGAAGCTGCTGTCATCAGAAAAGCAGGACTTTGGGGAGAGCTAACCCATTTCAGAATGATTCTGGATGGGAAGACAGGGTGGAATTGTTTCCTTTCATTGGGGAGAAATAACTACAACAAGGTAGGGGGGGTCACGGCGGGAAGAGATTACTTCAGCTAAAGAAATTGGGGTAGGCGAGGAGTTTCCTTAAAGGGTTAACTGTGAACATGTGTTCTTCTTGGAACTATCTCTGTTGCAGGGTCTTTGTTTCACTTAAACTTCTACTCAAGGATTTTTTTTTTTAAGTAGTTATGTTTACCAACAGGCTTGTTTTGCTAGTGACAGGATGAAAGGAAATAGTTGCCAGAAAACATGGAGTTGAGTACAACATGTGTGTGTTTGCCAGTGACTCAAGAGTTTGGGCAGGTTACTTCACCTTTTGTATGTCACAGATTCTCTAGCTGTCAAATGGCTGTAAAAATAGTTTCTTATGATGTTGTGAAGTAGAAGTAATGGTTATGATGAGGTGCTTTAGTATCTGTGAAAAAGCTTTGCTTCAAATATTGTCATAATATAGACACAAAGCACTTATTTAGGCAGGGTGAAATAGTAAGATTTGGAACAGAAAAAATAAATTTCCCCGTCTTTGAAAAACTAGTCTTGAGCTTTCTAGAATTTGGGGGGTTTTTTGAGAATTTTTAGTACTTTTTTTTCCCTAAAGTGATGTGAAGCACTTGCATCAGTTTTTTTGTTTGTTTGTTTTTTGTCCTAAGAATTCTCAGTTGCTGTTGAGTAGGTTTATCCTGTATTAAACCTTAACACTTCCATGGGTGAGAATTAGATTGAAAAGGGACAGTTGACAGTTTGATTTCTTTATTGCCATTATTGGTTATTGTTATTCTCTTAAGGAAGGGAAAGTGTGGCTCAAATGAACAACAAATTTAGAAATGATATAAACCTAAATCTCTTTGATGCTTTCCAGTCTCATTGCCATTTTCTTCTGAATGCTATCTCCATGATTTAATTTCATTATTTGGAGTGTTGTAAATCTCACATCGACCTTATCCACGTGAATGTGCATCATTGCCAATTTCTTTTTTTGTTGTTGTTGTTTTTTAAAAATTTATTTATTTATTTATTTGACAGAGACACAGCAAGAGAAGGAACACAAACGGGGAGTGGGAGAGAGAGAAGCAGGCTTCCCACTGAGCAGGGAGCCAGATGTGGGGCTCAATCCCAGGACCCTGGGATCATGACCTGAGCCAAAGTCAGATGCTTAAGGACTGAGCCACCCAGGCGCCCCTCACTGCCAATTTCTTCTGAGTCAGATTTAAATTTAGAGTGTGGTAAATTTCACACTGGCCTCATAAAGAAACTCTCCAGGTTTGAGTCTATCCTTTTTGCGTTTGTTTTTATAACTTTAAGAAATTAAAAAACAAAACAAAATCAATTTTTCCAAGAAGCTCACAACTAAATTTCAGTGTCTTCCTTTAGCTTAGGTCTTTGTTGTTGCTAACAATTCTTCTCATAATTTCACCGTCCCTTCCCCCCCCTTTTGCGGGGGGGGGGGGGGGGGGGGCTTTTGACCTTTATTTCAATTGGTTTGTGGTTTTTGTTGTGCCTGGTCTTATTGTGAACCACCTCCAGTATAACTTAGAACTAGGTAAAGGTGATATTAAGTTTTTCTTTTAGAAAAAGTGATATTTAGAGTTTCCTTGCAAGAAAAAAAGATAGATGTCCAAAAATGCTAACAATTAAAAAAATTGAAAAATTGGAGTTCATTGAAATTAGAAACGTCTTTTCATCAAAATACATCATCAAGAAATTAAATAGGTACACCATAGACTGGGAGAAGATATTTTAATATACATAACCTAATACATACTCAGGATACATCAAATACTTGTAGAGTAAAAAATCCAATTTAAAAATGGGCAGAAGATTTGAACACACACTTCACAAAAGAGGGTATCCAGATGAAAGAATCATCATCACTCATCAGGGGAATACCAGTTAAAATTATAACGAGCATGATTATATACCCACTAGAATGGCTAAAATTAAAAACACAATTACAAGATTTTGCAAGGATACAGATAACTCTTAACCATTCTGATTAAAGTGTAAATTGATTCAATCACTTTGGAAAACTAGCAGTATCTGCTAAAAATGAACATATACCTACCCTGGGACCCAGCAGTTCTACTCCTTGATGTAAACATGAGAGAACTGAGTACATATATTCACCAAAAACATGTATGTTCACAGCAACGTTACTCATAATAGCTAAGCACTGGAAACACCCCAAATGTCTATAAACTGGTACATTTGTAAAAAGAGATACTATATAGCCATAAAAAAGAACATGAACTACTAATAAATGTACCTTGGGTGATCTCAAAAATATATTATTGGGATGCCTGGGTGGCTCAGTTGGTTGAGCGTCTGCTTTTGGCTCAGGTCATGATCCCAGTGTCCTGGGATCAAGGCCCACATCAGGCTCCTTGCTCAGCGGGAAGCCTGCTTCTCCCTCTGCCTGACACTCCCCCTGCTTGTGCATGCACTCGCTGTCTCTCTCTCTTTCTCTCTGACAAGTTAAAAATCTAAAATATATATGATATATATAATACATATTTGAGTAAAAAGCCTGACATAAAAGAGTAGACAATATATAAGTTCATTTTTTTTATGAATATAGGGAATAGACAATGTGAAACTATGGTAATAAAAATTAGAATAGGTGTACCTGTTATGAAAAGGAGAGAATATTGACTGGGAAGGAGTATGACAGAATCTTTACAGTGATAGAAATGTTCTCTATCTTTGATCTGGGTGATGATTAATTGGATGTTTACATATGTAAAAATTCTTTGAGCTATATACTTTACTAACAATTTCTAAGGAGTAAGTATCCAGGGAGGAAGGCTTAAGATGTGTTACAGCATTGCTTGAGACAGGAAAGTTCTACTATCTGAAGGGAGTTTAATCTTTCTATTTTCCTCATTCTCATTGGTTCTTACACAATGATACTGTGCTTTCAGCACTTTCAGGAAATAATATGAAGATATCTATTTTTAATTAGGAAAAGTACTTATAATATTAGAACCAGTTAATTATTTCTTGCTAAATAGTTAAAATGTTCACTACTATAGCATTTTTTTAAAAGAACAATGGATTATCTTAATGACCCATTTTACCAGTGTAGTATGAGTAAATAGGTATTGGATTAAAATAAATTTCTTTAAAATGAGTAATCTACACAAAGTATTTAAAGAAATACTGGGTTGTATGTTTTGGCATGGGGAAATAAGAAAAGAGGGAAATCATGTTTTTGTTTTGTTTTGTTTCATTCTCTAAATAGCTGAGCATCCTTGTTTATAAACTGTAATTCCCAAATTGTTTCCTTCCTTAAAAAGGCCCAGTATTTAACAGAGAAGGAAAAGAAGCCTGAATGAGAAGGTAGTTACATCATCTTATTTTCCCCTGGGTCAAAATCACTTATTTTTACTTGAATACCTGCTACAGTTTTATATGTTTTATATGTGGTAGAGTATAATCTAGTTATGTAGCAGATCCACTAAAATAAAATAACTAGATATTCATTATTGGTTTTTCCCCTATAATCTTTGTGGTAATAAAAGAGCTTTAGAGTGAATCTCTTGTGTGTATTCTAGCCTGTATTTTACTCTCTGTATTCTTGATCATTGCTATTATTTTACTTAGGGAAGAAACAAATAAGCAAAACAACACCCCCCTCCCCCAAGACAACTTTAAAGCTATGGATACTGAATAACAAAGCTGTTTCCACATTCCAGGGGGTGGTGCATAGAAAGAATGCCTTGTTAATTTGATACAATGGAATCTCTGCATGTCTGCGTTTTTAGTGTAGTCCATGAGAGCACTCCAGATGGTTTATGAAGGGTAGTCCTTTGCAGAACACTGGTCTCTTGTTTTGGATATGAATTTTTACTTTTTCTGTTCTCTTTACCAAATAGTATCATTTTCATATCTTGGCAGAGCTGCTTTTTGTTCTGTTAAGCAAAAAAGGATAGGCATCTTTTGCTTTGTCAAAACATTCTGTATCTTGTAAAAATTGAAAACTAATACCATGCAACTATTAATCTATTACAGTAAATGTTTACCCTGATCCTCTTTCCCATCCCCATAACTTTGTTTGCATGAAAATTTGGTAGAAATGTTTGTTCTCTCTTGAAAAATCTCATATGAACCTAAGCTGAAATTTCAGAAAGAGGCACGAACCTCAAGTTCAGAACTTTCACGCAAGAATCATGAGCTGTGTACTGAGAAAAGTTCTGTTTTGGGGAAGATTTTTAGTTTTTCCCATCAAGAACTGCTTGCTCCTGTTCCTTGTACCACTCTAATGTCACATTTCACACAACTACCAAATTTTTTACCATGTTAAGTAAAATAGTAAGGATCTTGGAAGAAGGAAAATGTAGAAATGAAGCGATATATCTATATCTCTCTCTCTATATATATATATATCTTTTTTGTCTTGTAGGAAACTTTTTTCAGTTTGCCAGTGTGATTCAGAGAGATTAGGCATTTCACAGACATACTTTTTTTTCCTCCCTAGTTTCTACCAGCTGGAAATTTCTTAGCAATGTCTTCATTAAAATAAAAATGATGGAGGGGCGCCTGGGTGGCTCAGTGGGTTAAAGCCTCTGTCTTCGGCTCAGGTCATGATCCTGGGATTGGGCCCTGCATCGGGCTCTCTGCTCAGCGGGGAGCCTGCTTCCCCCCTCTTTCTCTGCCTGCCTCTCTACCTACTTGTGATCTCTGTCTGTCAAATAAATAAATAAAATATTTTTTAAAAAATAAAATAAAATAAAAATGGTGGAGCATCTGGCTGGCTCAGTCAGAAGAGCAGGCAACTCTCTTGACTTCAGGGCTGTGAGTTCAAGCCCCATGTTGGGTGTAGAAATTACATAAATAACTAAAACTTAAAAAATAAAAGTAAATTTGGTGATTTTTAAAAAGATTTTATTTATTCATTTAAGAGAGCACAAGCAGGGGGAGAGGGAGAACTGGTTCTCCCCGCTGAGCTGGGAGCCTGCCATGAGGCTCCATCCTAGGAACTCTGGAGATCATCACCTGAGCTGAAGGCAGAAGCTTAACCATCTGAGCCACCCAGGTGCCCCTAAATATGGCGATATTAATAAGACCCTTTCTGGACCTGTAATAACCTTGAGGAACTCTTAAAGAATGCATTGTTTAGGGACGCCTGGGTGGCTCAGTTGGTTAAGCGGCTGCCTTCGGCTCAGGTCATGATCCCAGCGTCCTGGGATGGAGTCCCACATCAGGCTCCTTGCTCAGCAGGGAGCCTGCTTCTCCCTCTGCCTCTACCTGCCACTCTGCCTATGCTTACTCGCTCGCTCTCTGTCTCTGAAAAATAAATAAATAATATCTTTAAAAAAAAAAAAAAAGAATGCATTGTTTAATCATGGGGGAAAATGTGGGTAATTACTGAATTTGGTCTGAATCAGTTGATATTTACTAAACCATGTGATAGGTTGACTGAATTTAAAGTTTCTAAAATTCTAGTTATCTATAACTGATTACCAGGTCATAAGTTAATAATAATTAGGATGTTAATATTATTATACCAATGATAGTTATTAAAATAACAATATAAGTAGAGTACTGTTACAACTCTCATTTTATAGATGAGGAAGACCCCTTCAGAGTCCTTTAGTGACAGAGCTGAAACTTGAACCCAGACGTCTCTGACATCAAAGTCTTTGCAAAGTCTCTTATAAGAGAAAATGATCTTGCTGCAGATGTTGCCATTTTAGTTTTTTAGTGTCAAAAAGGAACTGTAGCATTTACTGTCAGACATTGGTCTTTTAGCTCCCTGAATGTTGACCCATTCAGTATAGAATGAGTCTGTTACTGTTGTTGAATTCAAGGAAGGAATTGGGTTTTATGGCTAGCTGGAGTAATCTTTTTCTTCCTATGTTGCAGAAAAGCCTCTGTGAGAGCAAGACTAGGAATGTTAGAGAACCAGTTTGCCTTTTGGCTGTAGCTCTTATGAAGATTTTTCTGCTCAGTATTAACCTTGACATTGTTGGGTTTTCCAAAAATGCTGTATAAATGGTAATCTTATTTGTTGTTAATGTCATGATTTCTAAGATGGAACTCTTTAAGTGTAGATATCTTAGAAGAGGATATTGTTCCTGTGACAATACCTTTTAGAATTTGTGTCAAAGGCACCTAAAAAGAGTAATCAAAAAAAGTGTAATTGTCTGGCTGACAATGAATTTCTGTTGTCTAATAGTTCAGGTATATAACTGCAAAATAACTGTTGTCAATTAGAATCTTTCAAGGGTTTTTAAACATAGTAGGCAAAACAATTTATAAATACTGGGTCCTTACTAACAGTGCTGAACAAGAGTCACTCATTAAAACAATAAGTATGATAGGACAACTGAGATGGCAAAGATAAGAACTAAAAACTGTGATTGATTTTGGCAGCCTTGTATATGCCATATGACCAACGGTATTAAGAAGAGCGGTTTAAGGGGGGTGGAGGGTTAGGTGAGCCTGGTGGTGGTTATTAAGGTGGACACGTATTGCATGGAGCATTGGGTGTGGTGCATAAACAATGAATCTTGGAACACTGAAAAAATAAAATTAAAAAAAAAGAGAGGTTTATTTGTAAAATTAAATAGGTCCTAATAAATTGGTAACAAAAATAGGATCCAGAGGTACGCTAAGAAACTCTACTACCCAGCCATGTTCTCCACTTAGCAGTATGCAGTTCCTCCTCTTACAGCTAACTTTCTTTTCCCTTTTTTCCCCCCTACAGACATTCCATACACCAAGCTTGGGAGATGAGGAATTTGAAATCCCACCTATCTCTTTGGATTCTGATCCCTCACTGGCTGTCTCAGATGTGGTTGGCCACTTTGATGACCTGGCAGACCCCTCCTCCTCTCAGGATGGCAGCTTTTCAGCCCAGTATGGGGTCCAGACATTGGACATGCCTGTGGGCATGACCCATGGCTTGATGGAGCAGGGCGGGGGGCTCCTCAGTGGGGGCTTGACCATGGTAAGGGGCAAGACATTATCAAGTTTACCCAAGCTCCTGGGCTTGGTGGTGGTATGGGAGATAAAAGTGACTCTCTCTTCCCTACTACACTTGGGTATTACTTGGTTCTCATTCTGTGTTTAAAAGCTCACAGGGGAGCCTTCAGGGGAAATGAAGACTTCATTTCCCCTGAAGGATATTTATCATTTGAATCAATTTTATTTGAAAAACGATTTAAAATTATGAAATGTCCAGTGTTCACCCAGATATGAAAAGGATTGTGATGAGGAAGGGAGGGTGTTTTTTTCCCCTTCTATAATTCCCGTCACATCCTAAGATTAAAATGTGTGTAAAGAAAATGTGAGTGTGATAGCTGGCATGTTGAGTTATTCAAAACCAGGCTGAATCAAATGTATTAATTGTGAATTCGTATGTTATAAATCAGTGTATTGGGCTTCCAGCACATTTCATCAGTGGCGCATCTTCACACTATATTTGATGCCAAAAATCTCTAACACTGGCCTGCTCTTGATTGCCTGTGTGTTGCAATTTTAAAAACCATTATTGTAGAAGAGTACAGGAAGTTTTTCTTTACCCTGTGTGTTATCACTACCTCCAGATTACTGAATAATTTATTTGTCCTTTCAACTTGTCCATAATTAAGACTTCTCTGGTTATTTTTCATTATTTTAGAACAGGCTTTTGAGTACAAAGAAGTTGATTTTAATAATTTCTGTACTTTATTAAAAAGCTTAATATACTTTATATATAGATAAATTATTTGATGTTTAGTCTTTAAATGATGATAGTCTGGGTAAGCAAAGGTTATAAACTGTCCTGAATTCAGTGGGGGGAAAGAGTGGTGTTTTTTTATATTTAGTGTTTAATTAGTCCTTCTGCTTCTCTCAGGACTTGGACCATTCTATAGGAACTCAGTATAGTGCCAACCCACCTGTTACAATTGATGTACCAATGACAGACATGACATCTGGCTTGATGGGGCATAGCCAGTTGACCACCATTGATCAGTCAGAACTGAGTTCTCAACTTGGTTTGAGCTTAGGGGGTGGCACCATCCTGCCACCTGCCCAGTCACCTGAGGATCGTCTTTCAACCACCCCTTCACCTACTAGTTCACTTCATGAGGATGGTGTTGAGGATTTCCGGAGGGTGAGGCATTCCCTGCCAAAATCAAATCTGCCATGATATTCTGGGATAAAACTCTTGGCATACAGAGCCTACTCAGTATTATTTGCTCCTGCCCTGCCATCTCCTCTGATCTTTTTTCTGGGTATGGGGTCCTGCCTCTCAACCTACAGTTTATAATGTTTTTCCCAATCCCCATTCTAATTGGTCCTCACATACTTTACTAATGTCTTAATCCTATTGCCTCTTTTTAGCATTTCTGAAAATTCCATCCATGTGCTTAGTTAGTTCCCCCACATAAAAGTCCTTTTTTTACAGTTCTCCAGACATGACACTTCCTTCTTTCCTTTTGTAATTCTGTTTTCTCCCTTGCAGCAACTTCCCAGCCAGAAGACAGTTGTGGTGGAAGCAGGAAAAAAGCAGAAGGCCCCAAAGAAGAGAAAAAAGAAAGACCCTAATGAACCTCAGAAGCCAGTTTCAGCATATGCTTTATTTTTCCGTGATACACAGGCTGCCATCAAGGGACAGAATCCCAATGCCACTTTTGGGGAGGTTTCAAAAATTGTGGCCTCCATGTGGGATAGTCTTGGAGAGGAGCAAAAACAGGTGAACAAAACATGGAGGGATTAGTGGGTAGTGAATGTCCTAGAAGTTTTTAAGTAAGAGGATAAAAAACTTAAGTTTTCTTTTAACTTTTTAAGTTCTTATTTAATATCTTTTTTTTAAAAGATTTTATTTATTTGGGAGAGCACAAGCAGGCAGAGAGCAGGCAGAGGGAGCGGGAGAAGCAGACTCCCCGCTGAGCAAGGAGCCTGACTCTGGGATCATGATCTGAGCCAAAGGCAATCACTTAACCAACTGAGCCACCCAGGTGCCCCCAATATCAACTCTTTTTTAAGTAGCATTCACATGACATACTTTGCCTTAAAAGTTATAGCCATCCACTGAATCCAGAATGCACGTCTAAAAGTTATTAACAATGTTTATGAAAACACTGAAATCTAATTTAAACACCATTTTTTCTCCATCTGTAAAATTAGGCCATTCCTTGCTAAATTGCATCTCTAAAATCCACTAGCCTAAGTCTGAATTTAGAGTTTAGTTTATGGTTTTCTTATTGTCCTAGTATAAACCTAAAAACTATAGTTAACTCTCTAAATTTAACATGGATTTTAAAAATAGGGGCACCTGGGTGGCTCAGTTGGCTTAAGCATCCAAATCTTGGTTTCGGCTCAGGTCATGATCTCAGAATCATGAGATTGTATCCCACCTTGGGCTCCAAACTTCGTGTGAAGTCTGCTTAAGATTCTTTTTCTCCCTCTCTCCCCCCGCCCCTCCCTCACTACTATTCCTTTCTCCTTTGTTCTAAAGAAAGAAAGAAAGATTATACTATGTAAAGATGTGATACAATTAACACTGAAGATGGCTATAATTAACATTGCCTTAGACTCCCCAGGTCTTGGATCAAAGTGAGTCTGCTACTTAATATTTGGAACAAAAAACTGAAATTTATAACTTACAGCATTTATTGCTGCTCAACAGACCACAAAGTTAATAGCTTTATTAAATAGTGGCAGTTTATTATTTCTCATGATAATGTGAATTGATTAGATGGTTTTTCTGTTGTTCTTGCCTGGGCTCATTCTTGTGGTTGTAGTCAAATGATAGCTGGTATAGCTGGCCAAGGTGACCTTGCTCCCATGTCTGACATTTGGTGCTACTTGTTGGCTTTCCTGCTCATTCACATGGCCTCTCATCCTTCAAAAGGCCAGACTGGCTTCCTTATAGCATGGCAGACTTAGAGCAAGGTCTCTCTGTCACTTTAGCCATCTTCTTATGGTCAAAGCAGTTCATAGAGTATCCCAGATTCAAAGGACAGGTTTCAGCCCTTGATGGAAGAAAAAGTACACAAGATGGGAGGAATTCTTGTGGCCATCATTGCAAATAATTTGCCACATTCCTTAAGGGAGAGTATACCCATTAGACACAGTGACAGGCTAAGCAGACTATTGATTTTATACAATGTTTGGATCTGAGATTTTTTTTTTTTTTTTTGGTTATAAAAGTGGGCATGGGTTGCTGTTAACTCTGGAAGCATCATTGTTCTGGCAAGACTTGCTGATTGGTTGACTTTCAGATGCATGGTCACTGTAAAGTCGGCCATGGAGACTGTCTTGATTACTAGCTTCCAGAAGTATATTCACTAAAGAGTTGTGTCAGTATTTAATTGAGATGAACTGTCATTCGTTGATAAATAATATAGAATTATTAGTCTTTTCTAGGAGTATGGGGACTTTTTAAACAGTCTCTCCCTTTTCTGTAGGTATATAAGAGGAAAACTGAAGCTGCCAAGAAAGAGTATCTGAAGGCTCTGGCTGCATATAAAGACAATCAAGAGTGTCAGGTAAGAGGGCTACTTAAAGCAATAAAAAGATTTTTGGAGCTGTTTATTAGCAGTTACAAGAAGTAAATACTACCAAAAACCTGTGGGACCTGATAATTTTATGTTGTATTAAAAGCTTAAAAGGATATAACAGGTTTCCTATTGTTTCTGTCACAAACCTTACCAGTTTGTCTTTCTGAGTTTATCTCCATTATTTACAATTACTCCCACAGTTCTTTTCTTTCTCCCACTCTGTGATGTATCTTTTCTTGGGAGGTGATTAGAGTGAATATGTTCTGGGGAGGAGAATAAATTTCCCAATGGCTGTCTTTATTTCTTTTGGGTCTTTTAGGCCACTGTGGAAACAGTAGAATTGGATCCAGTGCCACCATCACAGACTCCTTCTCCACCTCCTATGGCTACTGTTGACCCAGCATCTCCAGCACCAGCCTCAACAGAGCCCCCTGCCCTCTCCCCTTCCATTGTTGTTAACTCCACTCTCTCCTCCTATGTGGCAAACCAGGCATCTTCTGGGGCTGGGGGTCAGCCCAATATCACCAAGTTGATTATTACCAAACAGATGTTGCCCTCTTCTATTACTATGTCTCAAGGAGGGATGGTTACTGTTATCCCAGCCACAGTGGTGACCTCCCGGGGAATCCAACTAGGCCAAACCAGTACAGCCACTATCCAGCCCAGTCAACAAGCCCAAATTGTCACTCGCTCAGTGTTGCAGGCAGCAGCAGCCGCCGCTGCTTCTATGCAACTGCCTCCACCCCGACTTCAACCCCCTCCACTGCAACAGATGCCTCAGCCCCCCACTCAGCAGCAGGTGACCATTCTGCAGCAGCCTCCCCCACTTCAGGCCATGCAACAGCCTCCACCTCAGAAAGTTCGAATCAATTTACAACAACAGCCACCACCTCTGCAGATCAAGATTGTGCCTCCACCCACTCTGAAAATGCAGACAACCTTAGTCCCACCAGCTGTGGAAAGTAGTCCTGAGCGGCCTGTGAACAACAGCCCTGAGGCCCATGCAGTGGAGGAAACTTCTGAGACAATCTGTGAGATGATCACAGATGTAGTTCCTGAGGTGAGCCTATTTTCAAGTCTTTCTCCAGACCAGTGGAAAGGTAGAATTATTTTGGTTGACCCAATAAAAGTGAAGGTTGGTACTAGCATTTAATGTCTGGCAGCCAGGAGTTCCTGTAGTAGGAGTTCCCTGTGACTGTGACTTATTACCCATGGTAATCTGTAGTGTTTTTGGTGAGAAACATTTAGGAGGGTGGTCTGTCCCAAACCACTTAACTACACAAAAGTCCTATTGCAGTTCTATGCGAAAGGTTACAGCCCAAGCAGAGTTTTTTTCAGAGGGGTTTATCCAAGGATCCTAAACTTTGGAGATATAAGTTCTTCAATTTCTCCTACATCTCTGCTGGTTGGCTTAATGTTTTAGGTGGAGGATGGATAGGTTGAAAAAAATCGGTTCATTTATATATTTGAGAAATCACAAGTAGGAAGAGAGGCAGGCAGAGAGAGAGGGGGAAGCAGGCTCCCTAGCAACACTAGGGAGCAACTCTCTGCTAGCAACACTAGCAGAGAGCCCAATGCGGGGCTTGATCCCAGGACCCTGAGATCATGACCTGAGCTGAAGGCAGAGGTTTAACCCACTGAGCCACCCAGGCAGGCGCCCCACCAATAGTCTTTTTAAATAAAATATGGTCCTGTTTTGAGACTCCAGATCCACAATTAATGAAGCAATCATTTAAAGAAAAATAACCCCTGTCAACAGGAAACTGTGACTCTCCCAAGGTCTTTCCCTTTTTTCTAATAGTGCATTTTATTTTCTCTTAGCCCTCCCAATCCTAGTTGAAGTAAACCAGCCTCTACTCACACCATACTTTGGACATTTTCAGGAGTATTATTCAAGTGTGGAATAAAGTCAGTGATAAGATTAAAATTAAGGAGTTACTAGCTAGCATTCCTCCAACTGGAAGAATCTTTTTATGTCAGTCTAAAGCTGCATATTGAGGGGGAAACCAGTTACTCTTTTATAAAAAACTCTGCCCCCTTGTGATCTCTGGGTGGCTCAGTTGGTTAAGCATCTGCCTTTAGCTCAGGTCGTGATCCCAGTGTCCTGTGATTGAGTCCCATATTGGGCCCCTTGCTCAGCAGGGAGCCTGCTTTTCTCTCTCCTGCTGTGGCCCCTGCTTGTTCTCTGACAAATCAAATCTTTAAAAAAAAAAGGGGGGGGTGGAGGGCGCCTGAGTGGCTCAGTTGTGGGCATCTGCCTTGGGCTCAGGTCATGATCCCAGAGTCCTGGGATCAAGCCCCACATTGCACTCCCTGCTTGGTGGGGAGCCTGCTTCTCCCTCCCTCTGCCCCTGCTTGTGTTCCCTCCTTCTCTGCCAAATAAATAAAATCTAAAAAAAAAAAAAAAAAAAAAAAGTAAGTAGCAATCTAATTTGTCTTTGGTGCTGTCTTCCTCTCACAGGTTGAGTCTCCTTCTCAAATGGATGTTGAATTGGTGAGTGGGTCTCCTGTGACACTCTCACCCCAGCCTCGATGTGTGAGGTCCGGTTGTGAGAACCCTCCCGTTGTGAGTAAGGACTGGGACAATGAGTACTGCAGCAATGAATGTGTGGTAAAGCACTGCAGGTGAGCTTATAGTTTCCCTTCTTACAGTTCAGGTACTCCTAAATTAACTGTTGGCAAAAAGGGTAATCCTGAGTATATAATCAGCATCACCTGACCTTAGGTAGACTAGATTGCTTTATGTGTATCTGATTTTAGAGACTAGAAAAGCTTCCTCTGCTTAAAAAGAGCTTACATTTGCCTCATAGACAAAGATGACATAATCAGCAGTTTTTGCTTTTTGGTTACATTACATTCAGTTACATATGCTCTTTTAAAAATATTGTAACACCTTAAGCTTTTAGTGACTATGGATATTAGCTTAGCTTTTCTCCTTAGCACAAATCTAGCTATTCAAGGAATTAGAATTTGAGCAGGACCATTATGCTAAGTGGTTAAGTAGCAAAAGGTGCTAAGTGTGACAGGAGAAGGAAGGGTTGGATGGTAGGGGCGAGAGAAGTTCTGAAGATTTTGCCCATCTCCGCAATTTTCCTGGAACTTACCTCTATATATGAAAGTGTTGGTATTTTCCTAAGTCAAATCTGCTTCAGTAAATCAGGACTGCTAAACTTAAGGCCCACTGCTCTTAAATTCATACTGAGTGATATCATTTCATCTTAATGAAGCTATTTAAGACAGAGTTCAAAAAGACTAGGCTATAATTCTAAGTTTATGTGTATCTCTTTTCTCTTAGGGATGTCTTCTTGGCCTGGGTGGCCTCTAGAAATTCAAACACAGTGGTGTTTGTGAAGTAGTCCTTCCTGTTCTCCAAGCCAGTCAAGACTTATCTGCTGGAAACATGTCTAAGAGCCTCTTTTTAAAAAACAAGCTGGGCTTCTGGTAGTGCCTGATTTCAACCCATGATGGTCCTTCATGCTTTTTCCCTTTTCTGTCTCTTCAGCAGGGGCCATACTTTGGAGCAAGGCCATTGAGTTTGCTGTAATCTGGAATTGCTTTTTACTTTAAAGTACAGAGATACCAGTGATAATAACAGAGGAAAGGGTGAAGGGACTATGAACAAGCAGAACATAGGGGTGGTGCTGGTGGGGGGTTGTTTGAGGAAACTCGGGATAATTGTCATAGGACATGCCTAAACAATTATTAAAATGATGGGAGAACACTCAGTTTTGAACCTAGGCTAAAACACTGTGTGCCTCCATCTTAAAGGGGATGAAAAACTGTATTAAAGGTTATCTCTTAAACAGGAACAACTGCTATCACATGTATACATTGCTTTGAGAACAAAAGTTTTCAACAGAGCAGGCACCCGGGCTATAGGGAAAATACCATCACCTGGGGGGTTCTTATTTATTTCTCTTTACAAATAATGTTATTTCTGTAGTCCATGATCCTCCTTGGATTTATCACAGTTTATGAGTGTAAAAGGCAGAAGTCTATATCCTTAATATAAGAGGTTTTACCAAAGTCTAATGAAGTTGTGTTCAGTTGTGTTTGATAAAATATCTTTTATAAGATAGGCTAGAGGTGTTTTCACTTACATAATATATATGCTAATTCTCTGTACACCCTAGCGATGCATTTAAAAAAAAAAGAAAGACAAGAAAAGCCACATAGCTGTAGAAGAGTAAACAAATATTTAGAGCATGTTAGCCCTAATGATAACCTTAAGTGAAATCAAATCTTACCTTAAGAAAAGCTGTCCCAGAGAACCCCCTTCTTGATTACGATGTTCACGTGGTACTAACTGCTAACCACTTTGATCCTATATAGTATAATCAACATTTTAATGCTTTCCATGCACTCATTTAGTTTGAGCCCTTACAATACCCAATGAGGTAGGTTGCATTCCCAGCTTAGATATAAGAAATGCTACTGAGAGATAGGTTACACAAGATCACACACGGTTAGTAGCACAGCCAGATTTTGAAGTTGAAATCCCAACTACAATACAAACTTTTATTTAAATAAGGGGAAAAAAAACTACTGTACAAATATTACTCTTCCGATGCAGCCTGCAGAGCCATGGGTGTAGGTGCTTAGCTCTATAAGGAAGTGCTTCTATAGATTTTTAGGCTTAGAGATGATACCATCTGGATACCTTTGCTTGAACCGGGCAACCACATCTGGGTCTAATAAGTGAATCCCATCCAGTTGGTTTCCAAGGGTGATCCTGAAGTAAGGATAAAGAAGGGGCAAACCAAAAAATCCTGGAATTAAAAGGCTTAATATTGTTAAAAGATGCATATCTTTTATTAAGGTTGCCTATCATCTAATATTCATGCCAATTCCTTCAAGAAGGCCTTAATAATTAGAATAGTATTTGGTAGTATGATTAGGAATTGGGCACAGATTTTGGTGTTCAAACAGGCTGGATCTGTCTTACTTAAAGGTTAATAACAGACAGCTAACCAGGTGTACTTCACAAAGTTACAACCAGTAAGTATTCTTTGGATAAATAAAATGCTAGCAACATGTCTTCCTTCTACAAACAGTATGAAAGATACTGAAACTGTTGACAGATTAAATGGATTCTTAACCACCAGGGGGCAGATTCAATACATCCCACAGAATAAACTGAGGAAGATCTTTAGTAGAGACCCTTTGGAGAGTAGTGGTTTGAGTCTTAAAACCTGTTGGGTCTCTAGTAAATGTTGCAGAGCTCCATAAAACAGTTTCAGTACAAGCTTGGGTGGTTTATGAATCCTCTGAAGTGCGTTTTTAGACTACTCAAATAGGAGGTAAAGCTCTACTGTCATCCATCCTTGACCATAAACAGGAGGGCTGTTATGTCCTGGTCCACCTTACCAGTTGGGCTGCACATTGTGTGGTCGTCCAAATAACTCAATCTTGCGAGTGCCAGGGGATAGTCTCTCAATCATGCCATAGATTTCATCTGGTTTATGACTGGTAGAACGAACCTAGGAAAGTAAGGCTCTAGTTACTTTTAAGTTACCAAAGATTCCAAGTCTAGCCCTTTCCATTTATATTTATGATCAAATGAGAGAACCTGGAACACACCTGGCTTGAATAGTGTGGAAGGTTTGGATGCCTGGGGAAGCACATACCTCAGCTACGATCACATCGCAATCCAGACCTTGGTTGAAGCCTTGGGGATTTCCTTTGACACCAACCTGCTCACCACAGAGAACAAATTATTTTATGGAACCCCCAGCATTTGAACTTTTTCTCAATAAGAAGTCCAACAGTTCCTCTTTATGCTCCACCTATTGAACTGGGCCCCACTGCTGCTCACCAAGCAGTGTTCCTTCCCATGGTTCAACCAGTGACCTGTACGGCCTGTCCGAATGATGCGCTGCAGTTGATTTGTCTTCACCCAGATAATTTCATCTACCCGTTCGTAACTGTGGGACATAAGAAAGAGAACTAGAGCTTTAATCAGGCTTTCACAGTTTAAGGTAGTAACTTCTACAGAGGAAAGGACAGGGAATACTCTGGGAGAAGAGAACACATCTTAACTATAGCAATTATGTTTCTATTTCCTTGGGGGTAGGGGGAGGCAACACAATGATCACTACTTACCCCCAGAGGTTCAGACATTCTCTGCCCAACTCCATGGCCCTAAAAAGAAAGGGTTAAACAGCTACTTTCATGTCCATATTTTTAATCTCTTTAAGATACCAAAGTGTTTTTTCAGGAGACATTCAGTGAACATTTACATGCAAGACACCACTAGGGCACCAGGATGGATCTAAGAATGAAAACATAAAACAATATCTATTACCAATAGCCTTACCTTTCATAAGGGACAAATATAAAGTTAGAATTCAGGTATCAGTTGTGTTATAAACACTCATTAGGTCTCAGTGGCAAAAAAGGCTGACTTAGTCATACATTTAATAGCAGGGCTAGCAAAACCCAGGATTTTATTCCCACCCAGTACTCACTCTGTACTACATCTGCCCATACCTACATATCTTGGAACTGCATTACCTGCCTGTGACCCAGAGGAAGAGAAAGCCATCATCCTGCAGTACTGGTATGTTGAGCCTGCGCATCTCATCATCTGTCAGGGTCCCATAGGGCAGCTCCATGTGAATATCCCAGGGTGGGTCAGCCATCACAACTGCAAACTTGCCCAAGATACTGACGTCCAGGTAGCGGATATCACAACAGATCCACTGCATGAGGTGGTATTTGGTCATCTTTCCTTCCTTCACTCTCAGATTCATGGCCCCAGTCCCTCTTTTCCATTTGATTTTCCTAGTCCCTTATAAATATATATAGCCCACACCATTCCCAATCAGCAAGACAGACTGCTGATTATGCCTGCTTTCCTACACGTATGGCTGCCCTACTCAGATATAAGTCCCTAAGTTGAAATAAGTTTTCTGAGCAGAGAGGTACCTGAGGAGGGAAGAGTCGATCTGCATTGGAGTCCCCT
The DNA here is from genome assembly GCA_004024625.1 of Mellivora capensis. NCBI lineage: Eukaryota > Metazoa > Chordata > Mammalia > Carnivora > Mustelidae > Mellivora > Mellivora capensis. The sequence continues at coordinate 213,446 of PISX010000400.1, forward strand.
CCAACACTCTGTGTAAGAGCAAGCTCTTGGCTAGGTGTATGGTCTTTGCTCCCAGGAGCCTCAGAATCCATGCAAGCATCAATTTCATAGTGAACATATTTGCAGGTGTCCATGTGGAAACATGTGTTAAGGAAAGAGCAGTCACCTAATGACTCATCAGTGTGTTTATTGATAATTCGTCTGGGAAAATAAGAAGGGAGAATCAGAATCAAGATGGTGTTCCAGAGTTAGATCCCATAGTTGAAGTTCCAAACTGTTTCAAAATTTTGCCTTTTATTACCTTCTCCTAATTTTATCTTTAGAGCTTCCTCCAAGAGTTTTCAAAGAAAGGAAGCAGGTGACATAGAAAACCATAATTCACACTAAAGAAGAATTTAATTCCTCTCTGAGCAAAGACAACTTTCTTAGGAAAGAAGGGCTTGCTGGTTAAAGCTGAATGAAACACTGACCTAAGAACCCAGGTTCCTATTTCTCCTAAGATCATCCTTCCATGGAACTTAACTTTTTTTTTTTAAGATTTTATTTATTTATTTGACAGATAGAGATCACAAGTAGGCAGAGGCAGGCAGGGAGAGAGAGGAGGAAGCAGGCTCTCCGCTGAGCAGAGAGCCCGATGTGGGTCTTGATCCCAGGACCCTGAGATCATGACCTGAGCCGAAGGCAGAGGCTTTAACCCACGAGCCACCCAGGCACCTTAACTTTTACTGGGCCTCAGAGAGAGATGTCTTGCTAATGCAAGAAGGGGCATTATTTAAAAAAAAAAAATCTCACATCTATTTGGGAATGCAGTCTGTATTCTCTCCCACAGAACACTACTTCAGAAAGTACACCTTGAGAATCTGGAGGTCTAAGACAAATCATTAAAAAAATTTAACAACAGGATCAAAGACAGAACCCCAGTGACTGGAAGGAATGTGCTGAAAAGCAATGGGTGTTTCTGGGAGCCCCACCCCACCTCTCTCCCTCCCGAGACACCTGAAGTGCAGCTTGCGGCAGGGCCGGTCAGCATCACTGGCTTTCATGCACTCCTCCTTGGTTCCATAGTCACAGAACTCCTGTACTTGGGCCCGACCTCGTGATCGAAACTTTTCAACAATGGACTGTTCCTTGGCTGTTGTTGTGTTTAATAGCTCTAGGATCTCCTGACTGACCTGTGACAAAAGAAGCCTTAGACTTAAAACGTTTGCAGATAAAATGAGCCCTAAACCACCTCCCTAAATTCTACCTGACAATGTCCTGTTCTAAGAGGTGAGTGAGCTAACCTAATATGGGAAAAGTGGAGTCCTAGAAGAGATTTGTCATAGGTTCAGTCCCTTCTTACATATCTGCATTTGGGATGGAATTATAAGAAACCTGGTTCCTACTGCTAGGCATTAAGCTAGCCTCCCCTCCCCAGGAAAGCAATCCTTCCCACCATAACCACTTACATTTACATAACCAAGACACTGAAGTACAAAGCACTTTACTGTTTAGCTGAGTCTATGCAACAGTTCTGTAAAGGAGGGTACTCTGGTTATCATCACCTAACAGAAGACTAAGACTCAAGAGAAGTTAAATTAACTTGTTCACATTTACACACCTAGAAGTAGCAAATGGGTAAGAATTTATGAGTCCCGTTACTTATATTCAGAACCACAGTTAACTGCCAATTCATTGTTTAATCATCAGTTTCTATAATTAATGGTCCCTGTTACTACCTTCCAGGATTCATCTCCATTCATCTCCCTCTATTCCTATACTTGCGCTCCTCTTCCACTTACCTGATGATTCTCCCAATAATCAGCATCCTCAGAACTGGAGTTTCTTCACACTGGCATTAGTGACATTTGGGGTGAAGTATTTCTTTGTCGTGTGGGGACTATCCTACTATGACTATAGGATACTTAACAGCATCGTTTGCCTCTATGCAATGGATGTCTGTAGCACTCCTGTGCTGTGACAATCACAATGTCTTCAGACACTGCGAAAAGTTCTCTGAGGTAAGGTAGGGGGGAAAATAATCCCCAGCTGAAAACCATTATTCTAAACCCTCAACCCTAAGAACTGCTCCTTGCCCTAGGGGTAAATTCCTCCCCAACCAAAGCTGTAACTAAAAGTATATATGTAAGGAGCGCCAGGTTGGTTCAGTTGGTAGAACATTCAACTCTTAATCTTAGGGTTTTAAGTCTGAGCCCCATAATGGGTATAGATTACTTAAAAATAAAATCTTTAAAAAAAACAAACAAAGAAAGTGTATGTGTGAATGCATTTCCATCTACCCCTACCTTCTTACTCTGTTGTTCCTTAGTAGACTGTTGGTTCAGAAGACTCTCTATCTCCAGATCAACATCCGAGGCAGCGTGTTTCCTCGATTTCTTGGTTGGCTCCTTGGCTGCTTCTGATGCTGAAGAGGCCAGGCCAGAGGCCAAAGAGCTAGCAAAGGCAGCTACTGTGGCTGAGTCCTGCTCTGCACGCCGCTTCTGCCCTGTGATAGTCCCTGTTACCTCCCCAGGGCCCTTCTTTTCTGCCACAGCGCCCATCATGGCAGAGAGCTTGGAATGATCAGCATAGGTCACAAGAGTGGGATGTGCGTCATCTTGTAAGAGACCTCGTTTTACCTCAATCAGCTCCTGAGCTGCAAACTTCTGTAGGAGGCTTTCTACCCCATCTTGAGTGGCAGGGGCATCTGGCTAGGGAAGGAGGGGAGGAGAGGGGAAGACAATAAGACACTGACTGCGAACTGAAGCAAAGAAGTGGTATATCCCAACCCTCTCTTATCTGGTCATTACCGTGGAGATGGCAAGACGGATGGACACAGCATCAGTGGGCAATGTTAAGGCCAGATCGGAGAGGTGGTGTAGCAATTTCTTCTCTAACTCAGGGTCTGTAGCTAGCTCAGGAACTGCTGAAGCTGTGCTGGGCTTAGGGCCACCAGAAGTGGGTGCAGTAGGCACTGGGCTATCACTGCGGAAGGTGGGAGACAGTGCTGCCTCTGGATTTCGTAGATCTAGGAGTAAAGAAAAGTGAAAAAAGGGATAAAGGGTAACCACTGTAGGGCTATCTATATACTCCTCAGAGGAGTCAAGTTCTCCAATGGTCACAGCATGTACTTTCATTTCATGCAGAGAATTCTCTGACCAAATTTAGCACTAGATCACCTTTCCTCAATCATACTCAAGCATTTACATAGGCTTTAACCCACCAAGCCACCCAGGTGCCCAAATCTTTAAAAAAAAAAAAAAAAAAAAAAAAAAAATATGCATCCCGGGACGCCTGGGTGGCTCAGTGGGTTAAAGCCTCTGCCTTCGGCTCAGGTCATGATCCCAGGGTCCTGGGATCGAGCCCTGCATCGGGCTCTCTGCTCAGCAGGGAGACTGCTTCCCTTTCTTTCTCTCTCCCTGCCTCTCTGCCTACTTGTGATCTCTGTCAAATAAATAAATAAAATCTTTAAAAAAAAAAAAAAAAGGCATCCCAACTTTTAATTTCACCTCAGGTCATGATCCCAGGATCCTGTGTTTCGGGCCTATGGTGGGCTCCTGGCTCGGTGGGGAATCTGCTAGTTTCTCTCTCCCTCTCCCTCTGACCCTCCCCCAACTTGCTTGCACATATGCATGTACTCTCTATCTAATAAATAAATAAACCTTTAAAAAAACATTTTTAATAACCCACGTTTTAAAGCCAGAAATATTTTCAACAACCTAGGCTGTGATTAGCTCTTCTGAGGAACAGAGTTTGAATCTTAATGAATCAAGGCCACTGCACATCAGAGGGTATGTAAAATGACAGTGTTGAAGATTAGAATAGGACCATTTTATTATTTTTAAAGATTTTAAATAAAGTAATCTCTACATCCAACCTGGGGCTCAAATTTACAAGCCTGAGATCAAGAGTTGCATGCTCTACTGAGCCAGTGAGTTGCCCGTAGAATGAGGCACTCACAAACTCAAACACAAAAATCTTATAAAACTTTTCAGAAGCCCTGGTCACCAAATATACTTCCTGACTGTATTTTTATCACTTACCCTATTATTTCACAAGCTGGTACCCATTGTAACCTTAATAAGACTTAAGAACTCAAATTAGGATAACATATTACCTTTTAGAAAGCTGATTATCTAGGATTATTTAGTTAAAATACAGAAGGGGGTATCTGGCTGGCTCAGATCAAGAGCATGCAACTCTTTTTTTTAAAAAAGATTTTATTTATTTATTTGATAGAGAGAGATCACAAGTAGACAGAGAGGCAGGCAGAGAGAGAGGGAAGCAGGCTCCCCGCTGAGCAGAGAGCCCCATGTGGGACTCGATCCCAGGACCCTGAGATCATGACCTGAGCCAAAGGTAGCGGCTTAACCCACTGAGCCACCCAGGCGCCCAAGAGCACGCAACTCTTGATCTTGGGGTTGTGAATTTGAGCCCCATGGTGGACACAGAGATTACTTAAAAATAAATCTTTAGGGGCACCTGGTTAAGTGTCAGTTAAGTGTCTACCTTCAGCTCAGGTCTTGATCCTGGGGTGCTGGGATCCAGCCCCTCATCCAGCTCCCTGCTTAGTGCAGAATCTGCTTCTTCATCTGCCCCTCCCGGCTTATGCTCTCTCTTGCTCACTCTCTCAATAAGTAGAATATTTTTTATTAACACATAACGTATTATTTCCTTCAGGGGTACAGGTCTGTGATTCATCAGTCTTACACAATTCACAGCGCTCACCATAGCATATACCTTCCCCAGTGTTCATCACCTGGCCACCCCAACCCTCCCACCCACCTCCACTCCAGCAACCCTGTTTGTTTCCTGAGACTAAGAGTCTCTTATGGTCTGTCTCCCTCTCTGGTTTTGACCCATTTCACTTTTTCATCTCTTCCCCCACAATCCTCTGCTTTGTTTCTCAAATTCCACATATGAGATCATATGATAATTGCCTTTCTCTGATTGACTTATTTCACTTAACATAATACCTTCTAGTTCCATCTACATCATTGCAAATGGCAAGCTTTTTGATGGCTGTGTAATATTCCTGTGTGTGTGTGTGTGTGTGTGTGTGTGTGTGTGTGTGTGTACACCACATCTTCTTTTTCCATTCATCTATTGTTGGACAGCCAGGTTCTTTCCATAGTTTGGCCATTGTGGACATTACTGCTATAAACATTGGGGTACATGTGCCCCTTTGAATCATATTTGTATCTTTGGGGTAAATACCCAGTAGTGCAATTGCTGGGTCATGGGTCGTAGAGTAGCTCTATTTTCAACTTTTGGAGGAACCACCATACTGTTTTCCAGAGTGGCTACACCAGCTTGCATTCCCACCAACAGTGTAGGAGGGCTCCCCTTTCTCCACATCCTTGCCAACATCTGTCATTTCCTGCCTTGTTAATTTTAGCTATTCTGATTGGTGTGATTAAATAATAAAATAAAAATGAAATATTAAACTCAGGACCTGTATCAGAATTCTGTTAAATATGATAAGATATAGGGAGCCTGAGTGGCTCAGTAGGTTAGGTGACTGCCTTTGGCTCAGATCATGATCCTGGGATAGAGTCCTGCACTGGGCTTCCAGCTCTGCCGGGAGTCTGCTTCTTCCTCTGACCTTCTCCCCTCTCATGTTCTCTCTCACTCTCTCTCTGTCTCTCAAATAAATAAATAAAATCTCAGGGAACCTGGCTGGCTCTGTTGGTTAAGCCTCTGCCTTCAGCTCGGGTCAGGATCCCAGGGTCCTGGAATCAAGTCCCACATTGGACTCCCTGCTCAGAAGGGAGTCTGCATCTCTCTTTGCCTGCCACTCCCCCTGCTTGTGTGCTCTCTGTTGAATAAATAAATTAAAAAATAAATATCTAGGGGTGCCTGGGTGACTCAATGGGTTGAGCCTCTGCCTTCGGCTCAGGTCATGATCTCAGGATCCTAGGATCCTGGGATCCTGCCCCGCATCGGGCTCTCTGCTCAGCGGGGAGCCTGCTTCCCCTCCACCCTCTCTCTGTCTGCCTCTCTGCTTACTTGTGGTCTCTCTCTCTCTGTCAAATAAATAAATAAAATCTTTAAATAGGATAAAATAAATAAATATCTAAAAATAGATAAATAAATCTTTAAAAAATATTGCAAGATATAAGCAGAATACTAGTTTACATTTAGAAACATTTTGGTTACTTAAACACTTTTACTCTAACGGAATTGACTTTAGTAAAATTTGACTCAGAAATTCCAAGGAATTGAAGCTGAACTATATCAAACACCTTGCTGGAACAGTTACATTTTATGAAAATAAGTTAAACCTTATTTGGAAAATAAACTCCACAATACCATAATAGCTGGAAATGTTAAATAACTGACAGAACTTTCTTCAATTTGCTTATGATTCCTTTATGTTCTGCTGAATCTTATGAGTAGATTTGTGAACATTTGCCAGATGAACTGATACAAAGTTCCTTGTTTTGTTTGACAAAGACGTACTGTATATGTGGAGGGATCCCTGAAGCACTTTCAAGGTCGGGATGAGAGAATTCAAGAGCAACAGACCCAACCTAAAAATATGTAAGAAATATAAATTACAGGGTGCCTGGGTGGCTCAGCTGGTAGGGCATCTGCCTTTGGCTCGGGTCGTAATTCCAGAGTCCTGGGATCGAGCCCCACGTTGGGTTCCCTGCTCATCAGGGAGCCTCCTTCTCCCTCTCCTGCTTCCCCTACTTGTATTCTTTCTCACTCTCTGTCAAATAAATAAATAAAATCTTTAAAAAAAAAAAAAAAAAGGAAAGAAAGACTATACACAAAATTTCTGTACTGAAGAGGACAGAATGATGACTACTGAAGTCCTTGCAATTCAGAGATTTTAGGAGTCTAATAACTTGAGCTAAAATACTCCAATTACAGTTTACACTGGGATAAAACTCTGAGCTTTTTTAAAAAAATCAGTCAAGTTTTAAATTTTTTGAAGTAATCAAAAACTTCTTTAGGGGTGCCTGGGTGGCTCAGTCATTAAGCGCCTGCCTTCAGCTCGGGTTGTGGTCCCAGGGACCTGGGATCCAGCCCCATGTTGGGCTCACTATTCAGCCGGCAGCCTGCTGCTCCCTCTCCCATTCCCCCTGCTTGTCTTCCTTCTCTTGCAGTCTGTCAAATAAATAAATAAAATCTAAAACAAAACAAACAAACAAACAAACAAAAAAAACCCCAAAAAGCTTTCTTCATTAAGCAATTAAAGCACAATCAATAGTAGATATCATTAAGGCAGAAGAAACAAGGTACTTTAAATTTAGGATTTCAGGGACACTGGGTGGCTCAGTTGTGAGCATCTGCCTTTGGTTCAGGTCATGTATGATCCCAGGGTCCTGGGACTGACTCCCACATCGCACTCCTTGCTTACCAGTGAGCCGGCTTCTCCCTCTGCCTATGCCTCTTCCCTGTTGTGTGCATGCTGACAAATAAATAAACAGAATCTTAAAAAAAAAAAAAAATAGGATTTTAGGGTGCGCCTGAGTGGCTCAGTCAGTTAAGTGTCTGCCTTTGGCTCAGGTCATGATCTCAGGGTCCTGGGACGGAGCCCCACCTCAGGCTCCCTGCTCAGCAGAGAGCATGCTTCTCCCTCTCCTTCTGCCCCTCCCTTCTTGCTCTTGCTCTCATATACATGCACACATGCTCTCTCTCAAATAAATACTTTAAAATTAGGATTTCAGGCATTATGCCCACAAATTGTTCTATATGTTATATACTGGTATAACTCATTACACAGGTCTGTTTTTATACATTATATACTGATATAACTCATTATTTATCTTTAACTCCTACAGTATGCCAAAGGGAGTAAATCATATTAGTTATTAAACCAAAGATACTGATAACAGAAAATGGGGCTAAAGGAAGATGGGGCTAAAGGAAAATGGGGCTAAGTTTTAAGTCCATATCCAGGGTACAGGTCCTTTGTTGTGGAGCTCTGAAATTTTTTATATTTTAGGTAAGCCACTAATTATCCACTCCCCCTTAATTCATGTTCAAATTTTGGGCCAGGTACCTTACATATGCTGCTGCCATTAATATGAGATTTTGTTTATTAGAAAACCGGCTACAGCACCTGGGCAGCTCCGTCGGTTAAGCATCCAACTCTTGTTTTTGGCTCAGGTCATGATCTCAAGGGTCATGAGATCAAAGCCCCACATCAGGCTTTGCACTCAGCGGGGAATGTGCTAGAAGATTCTCTCCCTCTGCCCCTCCCCCCACTCACTGGTAGGCCCTCTCTCTAAACACATCTTTAAAAAATAAAGGCCTGGGGCACCTGGGTGGCTCAGTGGGTTGGGGCCTCTGCCTTCGGCTCGGGTCATGATTCCAGAGTCCTGGGATCGGGCCCGCATCGGGCTCTCTGCTCAGCAGGGAGCCTGCTTTCCTTCCTCTCTCTGCCTGCCTCTCTCCCTACTTGTGATCTCTGTCAAATAAATAAATAAAATCTTAAAAAAAAAAAAAAAAAGAGAGAGAAAATAAAGGCCTAGGGGTGCCTGGGTGGCTGCCTACCACGGGGGTTGTGACCCTACCTGCCTACCATGGGGGTCCTGGAATGAGCCCCATATAGGGCTCCTTGCACATCAGGGGTGTCTGCTTCTCCCTCTGCCTCTCTTGCTTCCCCTGCTTATGCTCTTGGGCTCTCTTTCTCTGCCAAATAAATTGAATCTTTAAGAAACTAAAAAACAAAGAACTAAAAAAGTAGTAATAATATCTAAATAAAAATTTTAAAAGGCCTAAATAAGCTCCCTATAGATAAAACTTACCCACCTTTTTTTTTTTAACCACCTTAAGGGAAAATAAGTAAAATAAACAAACCACTTTAAGATATGACTGACATGTAAAAAGCTGAAATGGGGTGCCTAGGTGGCTTAGGTAGTTGAGCGACTGCCTTTGGCTCAGGTCGTGATCCTGGAGTCCTAGGACTGAGTCCCGCATCCAGCTCCCTGTTCAGTGGGGAGCCTGCTTCTCCCTCTCCCTGTGCCTCTCCCCCTACTTCTGCACTCGCTTTGCTCTCTGTCAAATAAATAAATAAATTAAATAAATCTTAAAAAAAAAAAAATAGAAAGTTGAATATATTTAACAGATATAACTTGATAACTTGGTGAGTTTGTAAATAAGGATACACACCCATGACACCATCACTACTGTGAAGGCCATAAACCTATCACCAAAGGGTCATTCCACAGCCTTTATTATTATTTTTGTTTGTGTTAAGATCACCTAAGTAAGAGCTACCCTCTTAGAAAAAAATTATCTTTTATTTATTTTTTTAAGTAATCTCTACACCCAGTGTGGGGCTGGAGCTCACAGCCCCGAGAGAGTGTCACATGCTCCAAGGCTGAGCCAGCCAGGCATCCCCTACCATCTTAGAAAATTTCAAGTATACAATATAGTATAGTTATCTATAGGCAGTATGCTGTATAGTATATCTCTACAACTTACTTATCTTGCATAACTGAAACTTTCTACCTTATGACCATCACCTCCCCATTTCCCTACTCCAGCCCTAGCAATCCGCAATCTACTCTCCACTTCTATGATTTTACTATTCTAGACTCTGTGTTTCAAAGATGATCTAAATGAGATTATATTATCTTCTGTTTCTGACTTATTTCACTTAGCATAATGTCCTCCATGACCATCCATATTGTCATAAGCACTAGGATTTCCTTTCTTTAAGGCTAAATAACATTCCATTGTATGCATATTCCGTTTTCTTTATCCAATCATCCAATGATGGACGGTTAGGTTGTTTCTGTATCTTGGCTACTGTAAGCAACACAACATACACTGATGTGCAGGTACCTTCTAGAGATCCGGATTTCAATTCCTTTGGATACCTAGGATTGAGAGTGCTAGAAAATACGGTAGTTCTATATTTTATTTCTTGAGGAACCACCACACTATTTTCCATAATGGCTATACCAATATACATTCCCACCAACAGTGAATCAGGGTTCCCTTTTCCCCTTGCCAACACTTACGTTTTGATTTTTTAATAATAGCTATCCTAACAAATATGAGGTGATATCTCATTATGGTTTTGATTTGCATTTCCTTGATGATTAACGACGCAGAAGAGCTTTTCATATACCTGTTGGCCATTTGTATGTCTTCTATGGAGACCTATTACATCTCGTTTTGTATATTTTGCTTATTTTTTGCCCATGTAATTTAAAAGAAAATGAGAACACTGTCCCTCATTAAAATGTATGTCAAGGGATGACTGGGTGGCTCAGTCGGTTGGGCATCTGCCTTTGGCTCAGGTCATGATCCCAGGGTCCTGGGATCAAGTCCCACATTGAAACCCTGGGACTGAGATTCCAGCTGAGCAGATAGCCTTCCTGTCTCTCTCCGGCCTGCTGCTCCCCCTGCTTGTATGCTCTATCAAACAAATAGAGCTCAGTGGGTTATAGCCTCTGCCTTCGGCTCAGGTCATGATCTCAGGGTCCTGGGATCGGGCCCCACAGCGGGCTCTCTGCTTGTCAGGGAGCCTGCTTCCCCTTCTCTCTCTCTGCCTGCCTCTCTGCCTGCTTGTGATCTCTGTCAAATAAATAAATAAAATCTTAAAAAAAAAATATGGCCAGCCTATTAATATAACACTGTAGGGCGCCTGGGTTGCTCAGTTGGTTAACAACTGCCTTCAGCTCCGGTCAAGATCCTAGAGTCCCAGGATCAAGTCCTGTATGGGGAAAAAAAAAAAAATCCCTGCTCAGAAGGGAGTCTGCTTCTCCCTCTGACCCTCCCCCTTCTCAGGTTTCTTTCTCTCTCTCAAAAACAAAACCAACCCAAAACCAAAAAAACTTTAATAAATAAAATACTAATGTAACACCGTAGGGGCGCCTGGGTGGCTCAGTTGGTTAAGTTTCTGCATTTGGCTCAGGCCATGATCTCCAGGTCCTGGGATCAAAGTCCTGCATCCAGCTCCCTGATCAGTGGGGAGTCTGCTGTCTCACTTGCCCTCTGCTCCTCTCCCCATTTGTGCTCTTTCTCTCAAATAAATAAATAAATAAATAATCTTAAAAAAAAAAAAAAAAAAAAACAAAACTATACTTCATCTCTATGGAAAACAATTTGGTGGGGGTGCCTGGATGGCACAATTGGTTAGGCATCTGATTCTTGGTTTCAGCTCAGATTGCACTCTCAGGGTCATGAGATAGAGATTCAGTGCAAAGTCTGCTTCAGACTCTCTGTGCCACTGGGCCCCCAACCCGGGTGCACCAATGCGCACTCTCTCTCTCTCTAAAATAATCTTTTTTTTTAAGTTCTTATTTATTTATTTATTCATGACAGAGAGAGAGAGGCAGAGGCAGAGAGAGGTAGAGGTAGAGGGAGAAGCAGGCCCCCCGCTGAGCAGGGAGCCTCTTTCAGTACTCAATCCCAGGACCCTGCCTGAGATCATGACCTGAACTGAAGGCAGACGCTTAACCGACTGAGCCACCCAGGTGCCCCTAAATAAATAAATCTTAAACACCACCCCCCCCCCAAAAAAACAGTATGGTGGTTCCTCAAAAAACTGAAAATAGGGGGAACCTGGGTGGCTCAGTTGGTTAAGGGACTGACTCTTTGTTTCAGCTCAGGTCATGATCTCAGGGTCCTGAGATCCAGCCTTGTATTGGGCTCTGTGAGCATGAAGTCTGCTAGAGATTCTTTCCCCCTCCCTCTTCCTCTGCCTCTGCCTCTCCCCACAACCCATGCCCACTCACGGGCACTCTCTCTCTCTCTAAAACAAATTAATTAAATTTTTTAAAAAATTGAAAATAGAATTTACCACATGATCTAGCAATTTCACTTCTGGATCTACATCCAAAAAATTTGAAGCTGGATCTTGAATAGATATTTGTACACTGATGGTTATAGCTGCATTATTCACAAGAGCCAAAAGCTGGAAGGAACCAAAGTGTCTACTGACAGATAAATGAATAAACAAAATGTGGTGTAAATATGCAATGGAATCTTCCCCGACCTTAAAAAGAAAAGAAATTCTAACACAGGGATGCCTGGGTGGCACAGTCAGTCAGGTGTCTGCCTTTGGCTTGGGTCATGATCCCAGGGTCCTGGGATGGAGTCCTACATTGGGATCCTTACTCAGCAGGGAACCTGCTTCTCCCTCTGCCTATCACTCTCTGTTTGTGCTCTCTGTCTCGCTCTATGACAAATAAATGAAATCTTACCAAAAAGGAAAGAAAGAAAGAAATTCTGAAACATGCTGCAACAGGATGAACCTTGAAGACTTACGCTAAGCGAAATAAGCAAGCCACAAAGGGACAAATACTTTATGAATCTGTTTGTATGAGACATCTAGAGTAGTCAAACTCATGGAAACAAAAAGTAGAACGGTGGTTGCCAGGCACTGCACAGGAAAGGAAAATAGAGAGTTTCTGTTTAATGTGTATAGAATTTCAGTTTTGCAAGATGAAAAAGTTCTTGAGATAGGCTGCAAAACAGTATGAATATACTTCAAATTACTGAGTTATACACTTAAAAATGGTTAAGATGGTAAATTTTATGTGTATTTTGTCACAATTGAAAAAAAAAAAAAAAAAAGCTGTACTTTAAAAATGCCAAACTGGGGCACCTGAATGGCTCAGTGGGTTAAGTGACTGCCTTCAGCTCAGGTCATGATCCCAGGAGTTCCGGGATCGAGTCCCACATGGGGCTCCCAGCTCCGCAGGGAGTCTGCTTCTCCCTCTGACCTTCTTTCCTCTCATGTTCTCTCTCTCAAATAAATAAATAATCTTTTAAAATAAATAAATAAATAAATAAATATGCCAAACTAAGCAAGGTCTCCCAAAGATTCTGTCCATGGTATCTACATTCATTAATGATATGAATACATTTTAGTTCACTTAATACCCTTGTCTTTTCTTGCTGAGCTTTGTAGTAAACAATTAAGTACCAGATTTCAGTAATGTTATAAAAATCAAGAGGTAGTAAGAAAATTTTTATTTCCCGTGAGAAAAGAATGGAATGATCTAAATTATTAGTAACCCTTTAATTTTATCTTACATGGAAACTTGACTAATAAACTAATAGAGTGTGTCTCATGTCTTCCTAAGAATCCTAATGCTTAAAGAAATAGATTCTTTGGAATAACTAAAATAATTCAAAGAAAGAACAGTGAAAGGCTGATTTATTTTGTGTTTTAACTATCTATTCCCATAGAACCAGATGGGCCAGCCAAAGCTCTAGGCCAGAAGACAATATACATTTAAGCACAACCTTAAAAATATATATATTCTTTAAGATTTTATTCATTTATTTGACAGACAGAGATCACAAGTAGGCAGAGAGACAGGCAGAGAGAGAGGAGGAAGCAGGCTCTCCCCAATGAGCAGAGAGCCCAATGCGGGGCTCGATCCCAGGACCCTGAGACCATGACCTGAGCTGAAGGCAGAGGCTTTAACCCACTGAGCCACCCAGGCGCCCCCTTAAAAATATTTTTATGTAAGTCTTAACCATATTCTTTAGGCAGATGTACTAGGAATCTTAACCATATATTATTAAGTGGGTCAAAAGATTAAGTCAAGAAATATTTATATCAAAAAAAGAGTATTTACATTCAAGGAAGAATACAATCTTGTTAAAATTATTAAACATGTTAGCGAGAAACTGTATGAAATATTGACACTAGTAGTTAGGTTTGCACATGGCACAAAGTTTGGTTAATACCAAAGTGTGATTATTACCATGGAAAAGTGAAATGGACCTTAAAATTGAGTACTAAGTAATCCCTGATCGTAGGACTTGCTCTACTTCTTCCTCTACTTGCCCTGAACTCTTAACTTCTCTTTACTTATCTAAGTCCTATGTAGCCATCAAGATCAAACCACAAGTGCTAACTCATGATGCCTTTACATCTATAGCCAACTCTTGTTACTTTTCCCTTCCCTGTCTATACTTATTGTGGATTCATTCATTCAGCATTTTACATATATCATATTGTAGTCCTAAATTTTTATAAGCATCAATCCTTTATCCCCAAATAAATTTTAAACTGTCTGAGAGCAGGGACAATAGGTTACTTATCTTTGTCCATCTAGACTTATGCACACTGTAAATACTCAACAGATGTTTGTTTATTATGGTGTCAAAGTTCTGACAGAACATCTTCTAGGTTCCAGGGGCCAGAACATGAGCATATGGACCTGGTATGTAGCAAGACAAGATTTACAGATGGGCTCCAGTATACTGATAAACACTGGAACAAACTACCCCAAGGATGATATGGATTCACTATCTTTGTGGATCTTTATAACTGATTTGCCTTAAATAATCCAGGGTTTGTGCTGAGGATAGGGGTAGATAAAAGTGGACAATCATCCGAGGTTCCTTCAAGTCTTACGACTAACACAGGGGGCAAGGGGAGGGGAGAAAAAGTTTAAAAATATAAAGCAAATATTTTCAGATTTCTGCCTGGGGTGTAAATCGCTTAAGACAATGCCAGTTCTGCTACTCATTTAGCAACTCTGTGAGGGTCACTGATCTGAGCACTGTAGATATAAAGGTTCGGTCCTTGCTCTCCTTGTGGCTACAGTGGCAGGGAAACGACCACTACAAAGCACTCGCTATAACGGAAGGAAGAACAAAAAGCCATAGCAGAAAAAAAAAAAAAAAAAAAGGCGGGGGGCTTAACTGCTTCAAGGGATGGGGGGCGGAGAGGCCTAGAAAAGGCAACGTTCTCGCAGACTTAAGAGGAGTCAGCCAAGTGAACGGGGGTGGGGTGGGGTGGGGTGGGATGGCAGGGACCAGGCTTCTGCCCGGAGAACTGGAGGAACCAAGGCCCGGGGTAGAATGAACTGCAACTATGTACAGAAGGACCAAGTGTCTGTTTGCTGAGGATGAAGAAGAGAGTCCCGATGTACCAAGCATTAAAGAAATGGCCGCTTGGGAAAGGGTGCTGCCTTGGGAGCTCTTTTTCTCCAGCGTTCTCTCCCGCCCACCCTGGCTAAACACCGACCCGGAGAGCCGCGCGCCTCACCCAAGTGCCCCGAGTCCTGCTTCCGCCTCCGCTGCAGCCTCTCTCGCAGCGAGTCTAGCTGCTTTTTGTGGGCCTGGATAGAGCTCCACGTGTCCGACATCCTAGTCTCTCAGCTGGGACACCTCTCGAATCAGGCGCTGTGGACTAGCACCTCCCAGCCCCAGCAGCAGGAAATCTCCAGCTCTCACGCGGACACCCCCGGGCTAACCGGAAAGAGATCCCGGGAATGTGCTAGCGGGGAAGTCATTTTCCGTTTCCCCCTCGGTTTGAAGCTCAAATGAAAGCCACCATAGGTGTTGGCAGGATGGCGGAAATATTTTCAATAGGATCTCTCTCGTTCTTCCGGATGCAGTGAAGCTGTGGTTGCCATGTTAGTGCCTGGCAGAACAGCCATGTTGCTTACAGAGGCGCATACGGCCATGTTGAATATAAGGAGATGAGCCCTGTGAGTTGATACAAAGTGTTAAGGCAGTACTGATAGGGGCCCCTGGGTGGTTCAGTGGGTGAGCGCCTTCCTTCGCCTGGGGTCATGATCCCAGCGTCGATGGATCGAGCCACGCAGCGGGCTCCCTGCTTGGCGGGAAGCCTGTTTCTCCCTCTTCCACTCCCCACGCTTGTGCTCTCTCCCTCGCGCGCTCGCTCTCGCTCGCTCGCTCTCTCTCGCTCTGTCAAATAAATAACTAAAATCTTAGGGGGCGGGGGGCACGTATTACATGGAGCTCTGGTTGTGGTGCATAAACAACGAATTTTGGAACACTGAAAAGAAATAAAAATAAAATGGAAAAAAGAAAAGATACCACTTATAGAGCAGCAAGCATAGTAGAGATTTAAGTTGTTTTTTTTTTTTTTTAAGACTTTATTTATTTGACAGAGATCACAAGTAGGCAGAGAGGCAGGCAGAGAGAGGGGGAAGCAGGCTCCCTGCTGAGCAGAGAGCCCAATGTGGGGCTCCATCCCAGGACCCTGAGATCATGACCTGAGCCGAAGGCAGAGGCTTTAACCCACTGAGCCACCCAGGTGCCCCAAGGTTTTATTTTTAAGTAATCTTTACACCTGATGGGGGCTTGAACTTCCACCTGGAGATCAAGAGTTGTATGCTCCACTGACTGAGCTACTCAGTTGCCCCTGGAGTACAGATTTTTAAAATGAAAAACAACTAATTCCTTTTGACAGATACTATCATATCCTTTCTGCTGTAGGTATTGCAGGCTTATGTTTTCATGCATTCATTTATAGAGTTATGGCTGGGGGTGCATGGGTGGATCAGTGGGTTAAGCCTCTGCCTTAGGCTCAGGTCATGGTCTCAGGGTCCTGGGATTGAATTCCTCATTGGTCTCTCTGCTCAGCAGGGAGCCTGCTTCCCCCTCTCCTTTTGCCTGCTTCTGCTTACTTGTGATCTCTTTCTCTGTCAAATAAATAAAATCTTAAAAAAAAATTAAAAGATTTTATTTATTTGACAGACAGAGATTACAAGTAGGCAGAGAGGCAGGCAGAGAGAGGAGGAAGCAGGCTCCCCACTGAGCAGAGAGCCGGATACGGGGCTCAATCCCAGGACCCTGAGACCATGACCTGAGCTAAAGACAAAGGCTTTAACCCACTGAGCCACCCAGGTGCCCCAATAAATAAAATCTTTTAAAAAAATAAAGATATCGCTATTACATTGGTTTACAGTCTATGGGTGTGTGCCTGGAGGACTGGGGCACCTGGGTGGCTCAGTGGGTTAAGCATCTGCCTTAGGTTCAGGTCATGATGCCAGGGTCCTCGGGTCTAGCCCCATGGCTGGCTCCCTGTTCAACAGCGTGTCTGCTTCTTCCCTCACCTCTGCCCTTCCCCTTCTCTTATGCTCTCTCTCAAATATATATTTTTTTAAAACCACATTATTTAAAACATTAAAAGGAGGATTGATGATGCAGAAGTGTTGTTTGTTTGTTTGAGATTTTATTTTGGGATGCCTGCGTGGCTCAATCAGCAGAGCATCTACCTTTGGCTGGGGTCATGGTCCCAGAGTCCTGGCATCCAGGCATGGAGCCTCCTTAAAATAAAAAAGTTTCAGGCTTGGGACACCTGGGCAGCTCAGTCTGTTGAGCATCTGCCTTCCCTTTGGCTCCCTGCTCAGTGGGGAGCCTGCTTCTCCCTATGCCTGCCACTCCCCATGCTTGTATGCTCGCTTTCTCTCTCTGTTTCTGACAAATGAAGAAAATCTTTATAGTCTTTTTTTTTTAAAGATTTTATTTATTTAACAGAGAGAGAGTAGGCAGAGAGGCAGGCAGAGAGAGGGAAGGAAGCAGGCTCCCTGCTGAGCAGAGAGCCAGATCTGACCCGAGGCTTGATTCCAGGACCCTGGGATCATGACCTGAGCCCAAGGCAGAGGCTTTAACCCACTGAGCCACCCAGGTGCCCCTGAAGAAAATCTTAAAAAAAGAAAAAACTTATAAAAAAAAAACCAACAACAGGTTCAGGCTTGAAATGACAGCTAGGGCTTCAACAGATGAAGCTATAGGAGAAGATTCCAGGCTGAGGGCATGATAAAAAGCCAAGATCTAGAGTTAGGAAAGCATGATGTCTGTCCTACCAATTCAGATTGGTTTGCTAGAACAAAGAGAATTACATTAGAGAATTGAGGAGGTTATTTATGTTTCCATGTTTGAGGCCAGATGGAAAAGGGTACATGTTACCTTAGTAAAGAAGTTGTAATTTATTCAGAATACAGCAGTGAACACTTTAGGGTTTGTGAATAGGTGGCTCTTTAAAGATTAATCTAGCGTTCTAGTTGTATTGAGATGGGGAAGAAAGAGATTTTAGAGACAGGGAAAATAGTAGCCTTTTTTTTCTTAAGTAGGCCTATGCCCAGGGTGGGGCTTGAAACCACAACCCCTGTAAAAGGGTCACATGCTCTACCAACGGAACCAGCAAAGCACCCCAGTTAGTAGCTTATTTCAACTAGTGTTTGGTGATAGGGACTTTAATTAACTCCGAAGCAGGTTATAGGTAGTAATGGAAAGGAATGGGTGAATATGGGGGGAGGGGCTATTGAGAAGAAAGATGTATGTGTATTGGAATGTGGCAGTTTCATCCATTTACTCAGCATATATTTGTGAGTGACTACTATGTTCTTGGTACTGTGCAGATTCAGTAGTGATCAAAATATTCATTTCCAACCTTTTTTCTCAAAATATACTTACCAGGCAATTTACACTATCTTTTGAGATGGGTAACTTTGTGTATTTGTTTTTTGTTTGTTTGAAATGCATGACTTTACATGTGAGCCTTCAAGCAGAGGACACAGAAATGTTTCTGGGCTCACATGAGTATCAGGATTTAGTTCTCAGGATCACACTTAATTAAAAGGAAAATGTCCTCTTCCTCAGCTGAAATACTCTTGGAAAAGTTGGCTGATGTGAGATCATGGAAGACTACTCAAGGGGACTGCTCTACCTAAAGATTTTTCACTTCCTTTAATGACCTGAGTCTAGCAACTGCCAAGAGAGTGGATAAGGGATGCTTTTGTGCTTTCATTTGGGATGTATCCTCTGTGGCCCTATGTTTAGACACATGTTATCATTCCTGAAGTAAGATAATACCATTAATACTATATTGTAGATTTTTTTTTATTTGACAGAGAAAGAGCACAAACAGGGAGAGTGGCAGGCAGAGGGAGGGAGAGAAGCAGGCTTCCCACTAAGCAAGGAGCCCGACGTGGGGCTCAATCCCAGGACCCTGGGATCATGACCTGAGCTGAAGGCAGATGCTTTATCCACTGAGCCACCTAGGCTCCCCTATATTAGAGAATTGTTAAGAGTTCATTGTTCACAAATCTGAATCCCTCACTTATTATAAGATCACTTTCTTTCAGGATCCTTAACACATAGAAATAAATTATATAGAAATTCTATAGCAGTGAAGTTAAATAGTCTTGGAGAGTATCAGACATAGCTGTGTAGAAGAAAGGAGTTAATTCATCTTGAAGATGGAATTCCATAGGTTAACCCCTAAACAATATAAACATTTTTGTCTAGGACAGGAAGGATTTTCTAGTGGAAGAGATTCGGTCTCTGGTAGAATTCAAGGTATCTAAGGCCTATATTGCCTCACCTTAACTACAAAGGAAGCCAAAGAAGTAGCACAGATATTTCTGGAAGTTAGCCAAATCAAGGGCAGCTTCCAGAAGTCTGCTTTCACATTCACTTTGGGTAAATTCCTACAGTAATATATGAGGCAGATTTTAGGAGCACATGCTCTGCTTATAGAGTGATTCTTTCTAGACTCCTCATGACAAGTTTTCTGCCCACTCTTAGCCAATCTGCATACCACCCTGAGCAGGGCATGGGGAAAGGAACCTTATCCAGACCTCTTCTCGTCAAGACAGAGTGCAAGCCTAGTTGTAAGCAGATAAGTGCTGCATGCACTACATTAACTTTTCTTCATATCTGCTATGGTAGACTTTCTAGAATTAGTCCCAATGCCTCCCATCCCATATGCCTTTATGCAGGGTGACTTTGCCACTCTCCCTTTTAAGAGGTAAAGTTTATTTTCTCTCCTCTTGAATCCAAGTAGGCCTTCGACTAGTTCGACCAACAGAATATGGCAGAAGTGATTAAGTTCAGAGCCTAGGCCTTAAGAGGCCTTGCAGCTTGCAGCTTCTGCATTTATCTTCTTGGAGACCTGGGCCATCGTGGGAGCCCTGAGAGAGAGAAAGAGAAAGATATCCTAGAAATTGAAAGACTTGAAAGGGAAAGGGGCCCAGAGGATGAAAAGACAATAAAGAGAGGCTGAAGGGCCAGAAGTGAATGAAGCCATCTTGGATCCTCTAACCCAAATCAGAGCTGCCAAGTGAGCTCAACCCTCACTGCATGGAATATATTTTTTTTCTTATTCATTTTTTATTATATGATCAAAAGCAAAATGTCCAATAAGGCTAGTCAATCTGTTATTAAATTAAACATTAGAGGGCCACCTGGCTGGCTCAGTCGGAAGAGCACGTAACTCTTGATCTCAAGGATATGAGTTCGAGCCCCATGCTGGATATAGAGATTAAATTTTAAAAATCTTAGAAAAAAAAAAGTTAAGGGCATCTGAGTGGCTCAGTCAGTTGAGCATCTGGATCTTGATTTTGACTCAGGTTAGGATCTCAGAGTCCTGGAATCAAGCCCAGAGTCAGGGTCCTTGACCAGCTGGAAGTGTGCTTGTTTCCCTCAACCCCTGCCCCTCCTCCCATTCATGCTCTCACTCTCTCTCTCTATTAAATAAATAAATCTTAAAAAAAAAAAGTTAGACATTAGGAAAAAAACAAGGAAAAGAAAAGTCAAAGTTGGGTCTAGTTGAGAGTAATACTAGTGAAGTCTGTCTTGGGGTCAGGAGACAACACTCCTTGGTTACTAAAAAGTTCCAGGGATGGTAACCAGAGCCTCAGGAGTAGGAGTCTGTGAAATGTGCCAATAGAGGCTAGGCCTTTCTCATGAGTGACACAGGTTGAAAACTCTAAGAAACAGACACAAAGGTAGAATTAGGATTCCAGGAGTTTTAACAGGGATTAACACCTGTAAAAGGAAAAGGGAGTGAAAGCAGTTTGGCACAGGAACAATTGTCAGACTATGAGACAGACCTGGCCATCTCTGTCAACCCAATGGGGAATTCCAGAGCAAAACTGTTCACTAGAGTCCCATGTTCCATGGAAATGGCTAAGCTCCGGTACCACTCACTATCTTGCTGCTCCACTCTTCAGCCTCTGGTCAAAGACTATGCAAGATAGTGCATAGTGAATCAGGCTTCTTGCAGTTAGGTAGCCAGTTCTTTCTTAGAGGGGAACCTCTAAAACAGCACATCTTTGTATCTGCCAAAGGGGACTGCCTGGCGTATCTTACACAGGTTCTTAAACGATAACCGCATTGGTCCTTAGGTTGTTGTATGGATTATCAGTATATCTGAGTGATTATTATGAAAGCTGAATTCAAGAGAATTGCACACCCCCTCACCATTCTCCATCTTTGCATTGAGTTATTTCTCTCTCTGGGAACCTGCAGGCCATTGTTTGCACCTATCATACTATTTACTAGCACCGTATAAAAATAGGTTTGTATTTTTCTTCATCCTAGACTGAGCTCCCACAGGGGCAGAAGTGTCTTACCTGCTTTTGGACCCGCCTAACACTTAGTCTCTGAAACAAAATAAATCCTCAGAAATTAACTGAATGAATGAGCAAAGCTGCCTTATAATAGTGATGTTTTGCATCCATCTGGTTTGAACTGGATCCACTATATTTATTTCATATAAAGTGTTTTACAAGCTGCATTTTTACATTCTCGTTCCAGCAGGTTAGAGTTAATTCACCTTCCCCCAAAAGATGATCAAATGAAAAGCGACTGAGAGTGAGAAATGGGAGGCTGAGGGTGGGGATTGGGGGGGCTATAAAAAGGAAGAAACTAAAGGCTCTAAGAGACAGAATAAATTAAAGGTGGCGAGAGAAAAGAACAAAAAAATTAAAGCTGTCAGGTAAGAGAGGTCAACGAAGAAGAAAAAGCAGGACAGGAGAATAAAAAGGAGACAGAAGGGAAAAATAAAGTAGAGCAATGAAGGAGGGGTGTGGGAAGTCAGGTGCAGAGCATACCGGCCCAAGGAAGTATCCAAGAGTCGAAGCTTTACCAACAGCTGTTACCATAATGGGAACTGACACGTAAAGGGAGGGCAAGTCTACTTTAATTAGCTAAATGGCATTATCCACGTCCAATGGGGGTTGGGGAGGTAAATGGAATAAGATTGGTGACCTACCTCCTTCCATAGGGTGAAAGGAGAAAAAGATTTACAAAGCTTTGCTAGGAATTAGAGGCAGAAGCTGTTTCTTCCCCAGTTGACTTCACAAGATTCCCATGTATTCCTGTTCACCAGGACCTTTTAAAGGGGACCTGTACTGCTCTGGTGGGGCAACTAGAATCACATTGGTTCTTTACCTTGAATTGAGCCAAGAATAGGTATACTAACCTCCTCCTTTCAGTCTTCCAGCCCATCTCATATCAAGTCTTTTTTTTTTTTTATAAGATTTTATTTATTTATTTGACACAGAGGGAGAGAGATCACAAGTAGGCAGAAAGAGAGGGGGAAGCAGACTCCCCGCTGAGCAGAGCCCCATATGGGGCTGGATCCCTGGACCCTGAGGTCATGACCTGAGCCAAAGGTGGAGACTTAACCCACTGAGCCACCCAGGTGCCCCTCATATCGAGAGTCTTAAATGACATAGTAGGATAAAAGCACTGTCCCTGATCACAAGGGAAAGACACTAATATCTCCCTTGTTGGCTCTCTGCACTTTACTGTTAGGAAGCTCGGGAGCCTATACCTTTGGAGGATCACTGGTGGTGCTACTAAACTGGGATCCTGGATCCAAGTCTGCCAATAATTGGCCAAGTGACTCTGGGCAAATCATTTTACCAGCTCCATCCATGTAGCACTAAGATTCAGTGATATTGTAATCCTACAAATGCAAAAAAAAAAAAAAAATTCTGGGGACTCTACTCTAAAAAAAGAAAGTTTCAGAGTCATATCTAAACCTCACCAGGTTGTGGAGAGACAAGGTAAAAAAATTATGTTTCATTTCACCCCCACTCCACACATACTTCCTCTACTAAGAATCTTCCTTGAAATGATCCTGTTAGTAGAAATTATTACTGTTCAATTACTTCTTTGTCCTGTTTGTGACATCAGATCTCAAGGATCACAAAGATTAATTCTTCTTGGTTCTGCAGGTAACTGATGTCAGGTAGGCCAGCCTGGAATTCAGGAAAGACAAAGAAACAGCTTCCAACTCCAAACAAAACAAAAAAAACAAACAAACCCACAAACGCCTGGTGGTGGAAAGTTGTAGGCAAAAAAAAAATCTAGACAACGACTGCACACAATGGACAAATCCTTTACTTTTTGAGAACATAAACTCCATTTCCACAGGGAAATTACATCCACTGGAGGTTGTCTTAGGACAAGGCTGAATGAATTAAGTATTTCAACACCATATGTTCAGCTTTGGCAGGAGATGTAGGTGGGAAGGGAATCTCAGTGTTAGGGAGTGCCCTTATCACACCCCAGCTGGCTATTTAGTCATGAAATAAGGAAAAACACACAAATATTTGGTTAAAACACTTTTAATGAAAAGGGAAAGACACTAATTTCTCCCTTGTCTGCTCTTCACATTTTACTATGTTAGGAAGCTCTGGAGCCTATACCTTTGGAGGTGAAACCATCATTCACATCAGTCCATAGCAGAACTCTCATTCTCTCCTCCTCAGAACTCCTGTTCCAAATGATCCTATGTTAAGAGTAAATACTACATCTCATTACAAGACGGAGAGGAAGGGAGAACACCACCTAGAGCTCATCTCCCAAAGCCTGGGACTCTAAGACCCAGACTGTGGCAAAGACATAACCCCCGGTCCATAGACAGGCAAATTGGGAAGGAAAATCCAAGGGGCCAGGGAATTAAGGAGGGAGTTATCTAAAACTAGAAGCACACTAGTGCTAGGAAATTCCCTATGACCTGGAGTGCAGTGCTGCACACCAAGTCACTAAAAGTCCAAAAGAACATTCATGAGACTCACCCAGTCAAGAACTGGAGGTCCCCTCCTCACCCCATGTCCCTTTCTTAATCTCATAGGTTCCCAGCAAGCCCTATGCTTCAGCAACACTCTTCAACCCTCCATCACTACTCTTTCAACTCCCCTCACCCATAATGCTTCTCAAAGATTCGAACCTCACATTTCCCAAAATATTCCATGGGAGACCTGTTGGCCAGACATCTGCTTGCTTCCTAACTTTGAGAGGCCACGATGATGGAGTAGGAGAAGCTGGAGGTGTCTTGGCATATTGAACAGCCAACACCTTGGCCTGAATGGGAGTGTACTGGGAAGAATGTCCTCTTTGCCCTTCTTTTCCCCCAACCCCTTAGGGCCGAGCCACCAGCTACAGATATGGTGTGTGTTCATCGCTGGCACCTTCTGGAGCAGGGAGAAGAAGCAATGTACAGTTTGCTACTTTTCTTCCATGACGGGCTTCTCAGGCACTGCCTTGGATGCAGGAGACTGAAATAGGAAGAGGGGGGCTCTCTTCTCCTTGGCCTCTCTGGATCCCATTGTTGGAGGCACGTTCCCAGGCACAGTTCCTGGGCCAAATAGCACTGGTGGTGCCAGGCTTAAAGCGGTAGTGGAGGTGGAGCTGGAACTCTGGGGCTTGGTGGGCAGGTCACATGACAGGAAAGCTGTGTACTGGTTCCAGAAAGACAGGGGACCTACCCTCACCAGTTGGGCAGGAATGTTCTGGGACAGGAAGTCCTGCAGGTTGACCTGGTCACCAGAGAGGAGTGGCACTGGGCCCTCCAGAGACAGCTGCCGGCCCCTTCGGGCTGGGCTGCAATTCCAAATGTGGGTGCTCAGGTGCACCTGCCAAAGGGAAAGGGAGAGGAAGAAAGGAAAGGGGAGAAGGGTCACCCCAGGGAAGCCGGAGAAGGTTCCCCTTGGGAAAGTGAAAGCCATAGAGAATCTATTTTCTTCAGGTACAGTGAGTGAAGAGGGAAGAAAAATTCATCAGGGGGCCATCCCCCTGTGAGCACAACTATTTCCAAGCTCGGGGACCGAGAAAAGCCACTAGGGATGTATCACAGAAGGACTCAGAGAAAAAGACAAATCAGAGAAAAAGACCCCACACATCTTGGAGGTCCTTCTACAGAGCTCTTGGTTTCTGCTCCCTGGGTCAAGGAGCAGCAGATACAGAAAAACAGGCTCATGGGATCGTGGGGTCATCTTTTCGGGGAAAGGGGGAGATCCCCGGGGAAGTAATGGAAGGTGAGCAGCCTGGGACCAAAGAAAGAGCAGCAATATTCTGAGGGCCATGGGGGGCAAAGGGTTGTACCTGGTGGTGAGCCAGCAGCATATGCTTCTTGAGGATAGCCCGCTCGAGAAAGCTCTGCCTGCAGAAAACACAAGTGAAGAGCGGCCCCTCCTTGGGGTGGGTCTTCTGATGCTCCTCCAGGGCTGCCTGAGTGGCAAAGGTCTGACCACACACCTCACAGGCCTTTCTGCTACTGCTCTCGCCCGGCTCCTTTCTCATGGCCTCCTGCATGCTCAGCTCCTCCACCGAGGAGCCACCGCTGCCTTCCCCTTCCCGGCTGAGTGCTACCGTTGGGCTCGAGCTCCTCTCCGCTTTGCCCCCCTCTTCCATGCCTCCTGCGACATCACTGGCCCCCTGCTCCATGGGCTGTGTTTGATCCAGGCTGTCGGGGGGCGGTGGCGGCAGGGAAGGCTGTTGAATCACTTTCTCATTGCTATCCATCTCCTTCCCAGCTGTGGCTGCCGCTGCTGCCATGGTCCCCACTTCCTCCTCCGCCCCAGATGCCTCTTCCGAGTCACCTGGCACAGATATTGCCTTCTCGCCTCCGCTCTCTGAGCCTCTCCCTGCCAGGGAATCTTCATCAGTCACATCTTCCTCCTCTTCCTCCTCTTCCTCCTCCTCTTCAGACAACTCCTCTTCTGGGGATGGCTGCTGGGACGGCTGCTGGGGGAAGCTCCCCGCCCCAGAGACTGTGGATTGCTCAGAGCCATTTTCCTGGGCAGCTCCCCCGCCTTCAGAGAGCATGGTACCACCATTGGGGATCTGGCCCCCAAGGTGCATGCGAACGTGCTGCTGCAGAGTAACAGCGTTGGTGAACTTCTTCTGGCAGATGGGGCAGGAGTTCTGGGCCCGGGCAGCTGGACTGGCCTTGTGGCCCACGAAATGTGCACGCAGGTTGCCCCGGGTGGAGAAAGCTCTGCCACACACTTTGCATTTGAAGGGCCGCTCACCTCCGTGTTGGCCATAATGCAGGCGCAGGGCGCGAGGACAGCTCAGCACCCGGAGGCAGATGACGCACTGGTTAGGTCCCGACGAGGCAGAAGACGAAGTTGCCGGTGCCGAGGTGGTGGGGGCTCCCGAGGTGGTAGAGGCCACAGCCACAGCTCCTTGCCGATCAATCTTTTCTACCAGCTGCTGCAGCTTTGAGGTCTCAGAGGGTGAGGCACCCAAGGGCTCCAGCACGTAGGGGAAAGGGAAGCTACCTGTGGACTTAAAGTGGTTGGTAAGCAGCGCCCAGCTAGGGAGTGAAGTCACCAGCTTGCTTAGCTGCATTCGGGTTGCCGTGCCACTTTCTGCCACCCCGGTGATGGCCGAGCCCTCACTCCCCGGTGGGGTATTTTCATCAGCTTTACTTTTTGGCTCTACTGCTTTCATGAGCACAAACTTATTGAAAGCAGGGAGCGCAGGAGCCGTGGCTGTGCCTGCACCGGTGGAGAGCAGCGTCAGACTCTCCGTGGCACTAAGTGCTGTGGTGGAGGCCACCAGAGGCTTGCGTTCCACACCTCCGCCAGGCACGGCCACCTCCTCCTCGGCCTTCTCTGGTGGCACGGACATACCATAGGGGAGGCCGCTGCTGGTGATGACGTAGTCTAGGTGCTCCGGCACCGGGTGAGGGTTCATCTGCACATGCGGGTACTTCTCACGATGGCGGTGGAAATGCACTTTGAGGTTGCCACGGGTGGTAAAGCGGTTGCCACAGACATTACACTTATAGGGCCTCTCACCCGTGTGGGAACGCAGATGGATCTGCAGGGCACTGTCACTGCCAAATACTTTGGCACAGAAGCGGCACTTGTGCCGTCCACCAGGCTTCTCCAAGGGACTCATCACTTCCGCGTATCCCAGCTCACCACTTCCATTCTTTGGCTTCAGGAGCCCTGGGGAGGCAGCAGCCTCGAGGCCTCGGGCTGCCCCAAGACACTGAGCTGCTAGTAGTCCTGTGGTGCCTGGGAATGCCAGATGAGGTGAGGCCATCAGCTGATCTGCGCTGCCAGGCAGGGCTGGAGAGGGGGCAGGGGTAGGTTTGTGGCTTCGCCCAACCCCTCCGGCAGAAAAAGGGTGCTGTGACCCCAGTGGATGGTAAAGATGGAAGAAAGCCTGCTTGGGCGTTTCTGCCCCTGAAGAGGATGAAGAAGAGGAGGAGGAAGGTGCCAGCGTCTTGCCAGTTTGGACAGGCTTGATGGGACTGAAGAGGGGAAGCAGGGGCTTGGTGGAGGAGGCAGTCCCCGTCCCAGGTAGCTCTGAGGGACTGGCAGGGGTGCCCACCGTCTGGCCTAAGGAGCCAAGCAGCAACACCTGGCGGCAGATTTGCTCAGTCATCTGCATCTGGTGGATCTGGCGCTGCTGCAGCACCCGAAGCTCTTCCAAGATCAGAGGGATGTTCAAGTGGCCACTGCCTACTCCTGGGGGCGGGGGTGGAGGAGGAGGAGGAGGGGGGGGTGCAGGGGTAGATTCCGGAGGTAACGGGGTTGCGCCCAGCTTGGGACTGGCCAAGATCAGGCCCCCGCCTCCCCCAGCTGCTGTACCTGTGGCAGCGACCAGGAAGTGCCCCGCAGACTCCTCTACTCTCCGCTCTGGGCCCCAGGAGGGATCTGTGGGCACCGAGGACCCAGAATCCGGGGGGTTGCTGTGCTCGGCCTCCATGACCTGGGGACTATTTTGGCCCTCCGCCCGGGGTTCAGAAGAGGTCGAAGAGTTGTTGGGGTTCTCCTGGCCCCCAATTATCACCATTACAGGGGGGTCAGTAGAACATGCATTCTGGTGGGCGAGGAATTCGGTTGGGTCAGTGAATTGTGCGCAGCACTTGGCACAGACTTGGGGGTGGTCCTCCTCGCTAGCATCACCTAGGGAGAAGACAAGGAGAGAGCGTGGGTGGTGCGGTTGGGACCGGCATGCGAAGGCTCTAATTAGCAACGAGCCCAGTAACCGCTTGTGGGGGTGGGGAGATGAGCTCACCCTCAGGCCACGCAGCAGGCTAGAGCTCAGTCTTGACCGGCGGGGACGTGAAACACCCCAGCGTAGGGAGTGGGGAGGGGCAGGCAGGCTCAAGCTTCTGCCTTCCCCAGTCCGTCCCCCACCCCCAACCCCCAACCCGGGGCCACCGCGGGCGCAAGGAATGGGCGTGAGGAGAGGGTCCTAGACAGAGAATCGTGCATTTTCATCCCGTCCCGGAAAGTCCATTAGCTCGCGCGCGTCCCCTCAGCCCCCACCCCTGCCCCGGCAGGGCCCTACCGCACCTCCACGCTCCGCCGGCTCCCCGCAGGGCCCCCCAAGACGAGAGCTCCTCCCGGTTTCGTGCGCCATGGGTGTGGGGGAGGTGGAGGGCCGGGTAGGGTGGGAGACAATAGGTATCGAGATTGGGGGAGGCGGCGGTAGCCGCCGGGGCTGCGGCAGCCTCTGCACCCAGCGGCCCAGACTGCGGAGATGGAGATCGGCGGCGGCGGCGGCGGCGGGGGCAGGGAGCCGCGGAGGAGGGGGAGGGGATCGAGGAGGCGCGGAGGAGGGGAGGAGCTGGAGCGAGAAAGCTGGGAGAGGGGAGATGGGGGAGGAGCTGCTCGGGAGCCCGGCGGGAGCGGGGAGTGGGAGGTGGGTGTGTGGGGCCGGAACCCAGAGCCTCGCAGGTTTCCGGAGGCTCAGTGACAGGTGCTTGTGGGGCGTCGTGGGGGTCCACCTTCCCTTGCCCTCTGCCAGCTCCCCCCCTTCTCCAGATGTCTTTGCCCAGACCTGCCCCCACCCTCCTCAGGCTCAAGGGGGCACAGTGGGAAAGAGAGCCCGGCTCAATAGAGCAAAGCGATAGGCTTCTCTTATTTTTCTTTGGATAAAGGATCCACTGAGCCTGGAAAACGTGCATTCCGGAGAGGGTGGTCTGATCTCAGAGGTCTGAGGGCCAGAACGGAGAGGGAGCAGAACATCCATCCCTCAGCAAAACACTCACCCCAAAATACCCCAGGTTTTGTCCAGTCTTCCTCACCTTTATTCCCACCCTACCCCCATCCCTCTCCACAAAAGAAGTTTCTCAGGATGGGAGGCTGCAAGCTAGAATTTCCGAGGAAGTCATTTCAGGACCCTTCTCTGCGGAACACTGAGCCCCTTTACTCCCTGCCCCTCCTCCCACAGAATAGCCAAATGCAAGTTAACTCCCAGATCCCTCGGCCCACACCTGATTTATGGAGTTCGTGCTTATTCAAGGAGCCATCTCCTTTTAGGACTCTCTTTCCTGCCCGTCTTCTTCCTCCATTGCCCTTTTCTTGCGACAACACACCGCTCGCTGTCACTATTAAGGACTGCTGCGGCGGGGGGAGATGCTGGACAGCAGGGGCCTACAGGGGGCCCACCTAGCTCTAACCTGGGGGGAGGGGAATTCCTGAAACAATGGGAAAAATGCAGGGAGAGCTACCAGACAGCCTTTCAATGCGGAAAGCCCTTTCAGCCCCAATCTAGTTTGAATGCCTAGAAATGACTTAACACCACCTCACCCCACAAAGGCCACCTCTCCTTCAGAGAAGATAAGTAGGGGTGAGATGGCTCTTAGACCAGATACTCTGCATTCCCTTTCTACCTTGAAATGTGTCTTAATAGGTTTTCCACTTCCTGAAGGAGTTTATCTTACTTACATGAAAGTGACCCCAAGTCACTTAGTTTTGTGGTTTGCCTGGGCACCTGGTGCTAATCCCAGTTCTCTCCTTGCCTGATTGGTATATCAAGGTGCAACCATTTTCCTTTTTGTAAAGTGGTAATATTGTAGCTGTGTTATCTTTCTCAGAGAAATACTGTGGTGACAAAAACTTGAAAAACGGACGAATCATGTTAATATGAACATATGGGACTTTAAATATTATGGACAGGGGCACCTGGGTGGCTCAGTGGGTTAAAGCCTCCGCTTTCAGCTCAGGTCATGATCCCAGGCTCCTGGGATCAAGCCCCGCATCGGGCTCTCTGCTCAGCAGGGAGCCTGCTTCCTCCTCTCTCTCTGCCTGCCTCTCTGCCTACTTGTGATCTCTGTCAAATAAATAAATAAAATCTTAAATAAATAAATAAATCTTTAAAAAATTAAAAATAAATAAATAAATATTATGGACATTGTTGACATTGACATGAGTTGACATTGTCAGTGGCAAAACAGTCAAAATAACCTAAAATACACATATACTAAAACAAGGTCAGTGTTTCACGTTCCTTATTAACCTTTTCATTTCCGAGGTAAGACGTTGGCTACTATAATTGGCACATGCCAACATTAAGGAGCCTTTTTTGGATGGAGATGAAACTACTTAATACTCACAACACCCACTTCACTATTCAATGCAAATTTTGCCATCTTTTTAAAATAAGAACATTTTACTGAATTATGTTTGGAAACGTCAGGATCTTAACGTTATGAATGATGAGTGAAACAGATGAGCCTGACCCTTACAAGGAGGGAAAGGGGAATCTATTTCAATAGTGGAAGGTCACCGGTCAGTGCAGTGTTACACATACTGAAGTCTGGAGAGGTGAAGTGACTTTTCCAAGTTCACACAGTTAATGCAGTGAGGCAAACGTTCAGAATTTTTACTCCTATCCAGTGCTTTCTCAAGCACAACAACATTGTCTGGCTCCTCTCATGCTAGAGAAAGGGCTCTGTGTAGCTCCTACCTGCCATTTGCTCTCTGGCCTCAGCAAGGGAGAGGGAATCAGATGGAGGCTTTCTACCGAGCATTTGTTAATTAGCATTGAACATTTGATATCAAGTTGCTGTTTTGTCAAGTCTTCCGACAAGAAAAGAAATCCTTTTCTTTTCATCTTCTCCTGGGAAACACTGTCCCCTTTCTTGCTCTTTAATGAAACTTGCTTTCTGATGCGTAATTCGATCTGCACTCTTCTTTAAGGTAAATTTAGTCCCTGCTGAAAGGTGACGGATCAACAGCCACCTGTAAGAGGAACCTTCTCTTTCTCAGCACTTTGCACTCACTGCCTATCCTGAAAAGGGGGGCAGGGCAGGATTCTTAGGCAGACACGAATGAAGTCATAAACACAGGAATAAACTAAGCTAGTAATGGTGTCCCTAGATAGCAGATAAGGTGAGGTAAGCTATCCGGGTCGCACACAAAGTCCGGGATGGACATTGGGACTAAGACCTGGACATGCTGGTTTAAATATACAAAGAGCCAAAATGACAAGGAAAAAGGAAACCAGGTAGCTCTCTGAACTGCTGCTCTAGGCTTGGGAGAGAATGGCTAGGGAGGACAAAGAGAAAAATAGGTGGGGAGTGCACAGCAGGAGGACAAAGGTGAACAGGTGGTTCTCAAACTTTGCTGCCCATCAGAATTACTGGCAGAACTCAATCCCAGGACCCTGAGATCATGACCTGAGCCAATGGCAGGCACTTAATGACTGAGCCACCCAGGGGCACCATGGGGCTACCTGCTCAGCAGGGAGCCTACTTCGCCCTCTCCCACTCCCGCTGCTTGTGTTCCCTCTTTTATTTGTCTCTCTGTTAAATAAATAAATGAATAATTTTTAAAAGATTTCATTTATTTATTAGACAGAGAGCGAGCACAGCAGGGGGAGCAGCAGGCAGAGGGAGAGGGAGAAGCAGGCTTCCTGAAGAGCAGGGAGCCTGATGCGGGGCTTGATCCCAGGACCCTGAGATCATAACCTAAGTCGAAGGCAGACACTTAAGAACTGAGCCACCCCGCCCAATAAATAAAATCTTAAAAAAAAAAAAATTACTGGCAGCACCTTTAAAAATCCCGATATCCAGGCCACACCCCAGATCAATGAATTTAGAATCCTAGAAGGTGACATCCAGGTATCAGTATGTCATAAAATTCCTCAGGTGATCCCAATGTCCAGCCAAGGATGAGACCCACAGTACGTTTCAGGCGACTGCTCTTCCCAGCAAACTTTTTATCCTGCTGCTTGCTCACAAATGTTACCTGCCCTCAACCTGGCCAAAATCAAGACAGTGGCAAAACCAGCTGCTCAATGCCAGATCTTCCTATCAGGCTCCCTCTCTCCTCTGCCTGAAGCCATAGGTTAGCTCTCTTGTATCCAGCTTCCATGGACAGAATTTTTTTTTTTTTTGGAAAGGAGATAGAAGTTTATTGAGTACACCACAAGAGAGCAGCAGGCAGGACAGCAAAGGACAGACTGCCTGCCAGAATTTGATATGATTTACAACTGACTGTGAACTTAAGTGACCGTATTGCCTTTCCCAGGGTACGTGCATTCCTGAGCCATATTTCTAGTTTTAAGATAAAGGCTTGTTCTATGCAGAGTTCAAGCATCGTCCAGCTATTAAAGAAACAAAGCACACTAAGGACCTGCCTAAACTTACTGTTAGTGTTGGCCCAACACTAATGCTTTCCATAATTATGAATCGATTCTGTAACCACTGCTACTGTTGCTGTAGACGGCTTCTAAGGGAGAATGTCGCCTCTTCTCCGCATCACTCCTCTCTCCTGAATACCTGCACATCCACACTCCTTTGCTACCCACACCTAGTAATGCACCCATGGCCTATGCAACATTGTAGGCAAACAGGTGTGCTGAGGTACATGTATGTGGGATGCTAAGTGAGAAAAATATATTTGTTTCTAGAACAGGAATATCTTAGATCAAACACCAAAAAGGTTTTTAAAGAGACATTTTTACTCTTAATCTCACAAAACAAATTGAGGGTTACTGGGGGGAGGGGGTGGGGAAAGGGGGGTGGGGTAATGGACATTGGGGAGGGTATGTGCTGTGGTTAGTGCTGTGAAGTGTGTAAACCTGGCGATTCACGGACATGTACCCCTGGGGATTAAAATATGTTTATTAAAGAAATAAAAATTTAAAAAAAAAAGAGACATTTTTATGACATTGAAAGACTCAGCATTTAGCAAGGAATTTATACTTTTTTTTTTTTAAAGATTTTATTTATTTATTTGACAGAGAGAGAGACAGCGAGAGAGGGAACACAGGCAGGAGGAGTAGGAGAGGAAGAAACAGGCTTCCCGCTGAGCAGGGAGCCTGAGGTGGGGCTTGATCCCAAGACTCTGGGATCATGACATGAGCCAAGGCAGAAAGCAGACACTTAAGGACTGAGCCACCTAGGTGCCCCAGGAATTCATACTCTTTTGTTGCTAGAAGGGACTTCAGAGATCTGACCCTCTGAGCACACAGATTAAGATTGCCAGCTCTGAAGGAAACAGGCCTGAGTTCTTCTCGTCCCAGCACTTTCTAATCTTTGTGATCTTGGGAAAGTTTCTCTATTTATCCAAGGCTTGGATTTCTCTTTAAAATGGGGGTATAGGGACGCCTGGGTGGCTCAGTTGGTTAAGCGGCTGCCTTCGGCTCAGGTCATGATCCCGGCGTCCTGGGATCGAGTCCCACATCGGGCTCCTTGCTTGGCAGGGAGCCTGCTTCTCCCTCTGCCTCTGCCTGCCACTCTGTCTGCCTGTGCTCATTGTCTTGCTCTCTCTCTCTCTCTCTGACAAATAAATAAATAAAATCTTTAAAAAAAATAAAAAATAAAAAATAAATAAAATGGGTGTATATCGGGCGCCTGGGTGGCTCAGTTGGTTAAGCGACTACCTTGGGCTCAGGTCATGATCCCGGAATCCCAGGATCGAGTCCCACATCTGGCTCCCAGCTCCATTGGGAGTCTGACTTTCTCCCCTCTCATGCTCTCTCTCTCACTCTCTCTGTCAAATAGATAATTAAATCTTTTAAAAAATAAAATAAAACAAAATGGGGGTATATCAGGGCGCCTGGGCGGCTCAGTCATTAAATGTCTGCCCCGAATCGCATCTCTCTGCTCAGCAGGGAGCCTGTTTCTCCCATTCTCTCTCTCTCTCTCTCTCTGCCTGTCTCTCTGCCTACTTATGATCTCCGCCTGTCAAATAAATAAATAAAATCTTTAAAAAATACATAAAAATAAAAAATAGGGGCACCTGGGTGGCTCAGGTCATGATCCCAGGGTCCTGGGATTGAGCCCCACATTGGGCTCTCTACTTAGCTGGGAGTGCTCCCCCTCCTTGTGCTCTCTCTCCCCCTACAAATGATTGAATAAAATCTTTAATAAATAAATAGATAGAAAAACAAATAAATAATAAATAAATAAAGGCCAAACACTGAAGTCCTGGAAGAAGAATGGACCCGCCCAAGGTCACCTAGCTTCAAGGTCCAAGCTGGATTAAAAAGCAGGTTTTCTGCTTCCTGATCCAGTGCTCTATATCACACCCCACCTGAGTTACTTTCTATCTATGCAGAGATGTTTTTTTTTTGACCCAGGGATACCTAGAGCTGAAAGGCTTGAGCTCAATACCCTGAGGGATTATGCTCCCTACTTCAGATATAAAGAGAACAGAGCCCTCAAAACTCTCTTTTTGCCTTCCTTCTCTTTTTGCTGCTCTCGATGTCTGCCAACTTCCATTTCTCCCTCTAGATCTGTTTGGCTGTTGTCCTGGTTTCTCCTTCTCACTAAATATCTGGGTTTCTGATCGTTTCCTTTATTTCCCAGATGTACTAGTTTACATTTTCCCTACTCACATCCCTTATGTTCTCTAATCCAGATTTCTAGACTCTGTAGGGGAGAGAGACAATTTTTTTTTTTCTCTCCAGAGTTTTTTAAGTAAATAGACTATTTCCTTCTCATCACTTATGTGCAATAACTATTCTGTTAGGTTTTTGGTGTTCTGGTCAGGGAAGCTGAACAAAAACAGGGCTAGAAAACAGGTTTTTCAGACTGTTTCTTGATGAACGTCTTAGGTCACTGCAGAGATGAGGCTTTTAAAATGTGCAACAAAGGCTCAGCATTTGCTTGTCACATATGGTAAACATTGCTTGAAAGAAGGCAAGGACTCCCGAAAACCTTGGTGGCACCCTTGCCTGCTAAATAAATGTCTGCTGATGTTCCTGAGGGTGCCCATAGTTTCACAGGGACACCAGAAGATGTACATAGAGTCATCCCCCCCCACACCCTCTCCCCACCTAATTTGGGTGCATGCAGAACAAGAAAATGTCTTCTGGGGTTGAAGGAAAAACCAGGAGTCTGAACATCACATAAGCAAATAAGAACTCTACCAATGGAAAAGGAGGGAGTAGAAAATTTATCTTGTAAGAGCAGGAAGGAATTTTAGATTTGATCAGATATAGCCACCTCATCTCCAGATGTGAGTGACCCAGTGGCACTCCGGGTCATGCAATAGCCCAGAATCTTTCACTCTCAGAATTCTGATCAGAAAACCCTTCAGTGTTCTTAAGGGAGACCTTAAGACGTTACTGCTGCCTCTTGCTCCTTGCATTTATGTTTCTGACTTTTATGGCTCAAAGGCAAAATTCCAGCTGAAATTTGTTGCCACCGTTGGATTGGAGCCCGCACTGTTTCTATGGAGGGATGACTCTGTAGCAACATCCCCATATTCCAAGTGAGAGCTGCAGCTCAAGGGGCTTAAAAATCCATCTCAGGGCAGTGGTGAAAGATTTTTGACTCCCTCACTGGCTCTTCATCAGCAGAGGTGTGGGGAGTGGGTGAGCAGACTTGGGAGGTATAAGGAGAAAGAGGTTGTTTTTTTGGGGGGGGGTGGGGGAGGCTGGGGTGTTTAGGCATTGTTCCACAATCTAGGCAGCAGGGGAGCAGGACTGTGAGGCAACTCCGAGGCTCTAAGGGAAGTCTCCTGTAGAGCCTGAGGAGGAAACATCCGGACTGCAGCGGCATTAAGGAGGGCGAATGTGTCCCAGGAGGGAAAGATGCCACCACCATGAACCTCTAAATATGGGCACAGTGGGATCCCAGCAAGGCAGTGACTTGAGGAGAATGTGTTTTATCCAAAACACAGTATGTCTGTTAAGGCTGTCCCACAGCACATGGAGCATTGGTTCAATCTCAGGTCTTTTTTTTTTTTTTTTTTTTTTTTTAACAACAGGTGGAAAAGTAAGTTTAATCCATAACTTTGTTTTAGTCACTACAGATGCATTATCCTAGAGCTTTTCATGGCAACATCCCACAGAGAAATACTAAAGCTCGCCAAGAAGTTCCTGAGCTTTGGTCATATTTCAGCCCTTGCAAGAAGTGCCACTGTTCTCACATATAATAACAATACTCACATGTATTAAGTACTTATTTCTGCTAGGGACTACCATACCACATACACTGAGCACTTATTTATGCTATTTATTTTTCCAAGTGCTTTACAGGTATTAACTCATTCCGATTATCACAATCACCAAAGAGGTAGCTAGTTACAGATGGGGAAACTGCACAGAGAGGAAGTAAACCAAGGTTGCACCCGCTGAGTGGTGGAACCAGGATTTGAATCCTGAAAGTCTGACTTCAGAACCTTTGTTCTTACTACTACAACACTACACTGTCGGGTGAATGGACTGTTTGTGAAATAGTTTATACCTGAGTTTATTCCAGATTTTCATAGCCTAAATATATCTAGCCATAGCAGTATGTCCAAAACTTGCCTAAGCCTAAAACTACCTGAACCTTTACAGAGATACAGATTCCCAGACTCTAGTCCAGATCCACAATCAAGCAAGTTTGAAAAACCCTAATTTAGTAGAGTGAGCACAACCAGCCCTGAGCATTAGGAAACCTAGGTTTTGGTCCTAACAGGGCCTCTGTTTCTGAGACTTTGGGCAATGTCACTTTTCAATACCCTTGTTGCTCTGCTATCCACCTGGTCCTGCACTGTTCCAGGAATACATGAAATATCCCTCCCCTCCATAGAGAAAACCTGTTACTCTATTTTTCAAAGTTTATTTAATTTTTTTAAAGTAATCACTACATCCAATGCGG
Source organism: Mellivora capensis (assembly GCA_004024625.1). Classification (NCBI taxonomy): domain Eukaryota; kingdom Metazoa; phylum Chordata; class Mammalia; order Carnivora; family Mustelidae; genus Mellivora; species Mellivora capensis. The sequence continues at coordinate 250,017 of PISX010000400.1, forward strand.
GACTCGAACTCACGACCTCAAGAGCAAGTGTTGCATGCCCTTCAGACTGAGCCAGTTGGGGGGCACCCCAAAATCTGTTACTTTAAAAACAGATGCAACTATGTTGACTCACTTTTTTTTTTTTTTTTTTTTTTTAGCTTGGCCTCCCTTAACGCACAAACCTAAGCCCCTCATCCAGCCCTCTCCTCTGGTCTCTACCCCAGGTGACAGGGATCCACACCCCAAACCAGGCTGCATCTGACCGACATTAGTTCTCTCCCTCTGGGAGCTCTGATCTGTTCTCAGCTCAGCCCAACAATGAGAAACTTTTTTCTCTTCTCCCTCAGGGGAACCTTCACGTTTATCCAATTCATTCTCTTGCAACCCAACTCTCCAGAAAGAAAAGGGGGGAAAATCCCACCCCTAAGAGACGGCCTCCAGGTCTGAGGAGGTTACTTAGCAACGGCACAAAGACCAGTGAGCAAAGGGGGACCTGAGGAGAAAACTCTTGGGTGGGGAGACAGAGCCAGTTTGAAAACTCCATTTCATCCAGAGAAAAACAAGGAAAACACAAACAGAACCAATCCTGAGAAAAGCCAAGCGGGGGCTTCTCCCCAGCACAGGTCAACGCCTTCCTACTCCCTGCATCCAACTCCTTCACACCCCCAATGACCAAGTCCTCCCCTGGCTTCACCCGTGGCCCGGGTGCCCTCCCTTGCCCTGGCCTGACCCACACGGGCTGGGACTCAGGGCTCCCGCACCCCTCCCCAGTCACCCACCGTTCTCAGACGCGCTGGGACCTTCGCAGTCCGAGATTAACTGTTGGGGTTTCCGCTGCTTTCGCCGAGACATTCCCGGGTGGAGGTGGGGTAGGGAGGGGCAAAGCTCACTGAGTCCTAACCGGGGTGACCTGGTCTGGTGTCTCCTTGGGTCTGAAGCCAATGGATGCCTCTCCCCCAGTGCTAATCACTGTGAAGCAGAGAGGTTCTCCCTTCCCAGAGACAGACAGACAGACTGGCCGTGCTCTCTCTGATTCTCTGTCCCTGACTCTCTCTCTCTCTTTCTCTCTCAATCTCTGCAAGTCTTTAAAGGGGAGACGCCCCCTTTTTTTTCTTCAGCTTCTTCCCTACGCTTCTGCAGCTCCCATTGTAAAAGCAAAAATCCTAATCTTTCCGCACACTCTTTTCTTTTGTACTGCAGAGGGGAAGGATTTAACCCTCTCCTCACTGCCAGGGCTCTGGCCTCTTCCTGTGCTGTCTGTTCAGAAAACGTCCCTGCTTGTTTCTCTAACTCTTCATCCAAAGTCCTCAGGTGTTTTGTAAATCTCTCATGATTCTATGCCACCTTGTTTGATGATGTGACAATGTCCTGGGTATAAATCTGAAATAAGAACTTTCCCGGATATCCTGATTATGAGGCCAAGAAGTCAGGTACCTCGAGTCAAAAATGGGGATATGAAAGACTGGCAAAAAGATGAAGATGGACAGTCATTACAATAAAACTTAATACAGGGGTGCCTGGGTGGTTCAGTTGTTAAGCGTCTGCCTTCAGCTCAGGTCATGATCCCCAAGTCCTGGGATCTAGCCCCACATCTGGCTCCCTGCAGGAAGCCTGCTTCTCTCTCTCCCACTCCCCCTGCTTGTGTTCCCTCTCTCTCTGTGTCTTTCTCTGTCAAATAAATAAATAAAATCTAAAAAAAAAAATAAAATAGGGGCGCCTGGGTGGCTCAGTGGGTTGAAGCCTCTGCCTTCGGCTCAGGTCATGATCCCAGGGTCCTGGGATCGAGCCCTGCATCGGGCTCCCTGCTCGGCACAGAGCCTGCTTCTCCCTCTCCCTCTCCCTGCCTTTCTGCTTACTTGTGATCTCTGTCCGTCAAATAAATAAAATCTTTTAAAAAATAAAATAAAATAAAAATTTCAAAAACTTAATATAGAGAGAGCTCTTCATAACTTATAGGATATTTTCATGTACATGACACATTTTGAAGTATTACAACTCTGAGATTAGCACAGCAGGTTTGACTACTCCTATTTATAGATGATTCTCTTTATAGGTAAGCAAAAGGTTCAGTGAGGTTAAGTAACCTATCCAAGGTTGCACAGCTCTGATGTAATAGAGACAGGCCTGGAAGTCAGGTGCATCTGACAGCAAGCTAACATTTTTTCCCTCTGTATTATTAAAAGTACAGTATGCCACTAGGCTCCTAGCATGGAGGAAAAAAAAGTGATTGATTTTAAGGAATCCCAGTTGAAACAGCAACAGAGTTCATAGGTCTTCTGTTTCTCCCACTCCTGTCCAGCTCCTGCAGCTAAAGGGATACCAGCTCTGAGAAGATGATGTAGATGATTCCGATGATTCCGTGGGACTTCAGACTGGAAGTTGCAAGGAAGCACCCTTCCAGCTCACTATGAAGGAACTTTCTAATAGTGTAATGGCCTCTCTGGTGAATGGGTGAACTAACTGTAATAAGTTCTTGCAGAGGCTGAAAACAACTGTCAGGAATTCTGTGGAAAGAATTTCCTTGTGGATATCATATTTGATCTTTAAAAATGTCTCCATCTCTAGAACACATCATTTGGCAACCAACCAGTTCTCTCCCGCTCAGCCTGCACATTAAGGGGGATTCATTTATTATTCTTTAACTTCTGGCCATACTGTGCTCCTGGGTGTAGGATACCCAGATGTGCCCTATCTCCTCACTATGATGCACAAGTCCTCTTCTCCTGGACTTCTTTACCTTTTACTCTCCTGGCTGAGATGACACAACGTCTGAGACACCATCCGCTAGGAGAGTGGAAATTCTTTTCCCTCTTGGAGCTCAGGGATGTAAATCTTGGATGGCTGCATCTTCAGAGAAGAGTAAAACACTCACAGTGTTCCTTGTGAACTGGAAGTTCCCTTGGTTTCTTCCCTGACCGGGGTCCAGGCTGGCGTGACAATACAAGGAAGGGAGAGAGAGACAACAGGTGGTTGGAAGGTTTGCTGGTGAGAAACAAGGCAGGTACCCACATCTGAAGGGCTTTGGGAAGCACTCTGATCTCTGCTTTGGAGTTCCCTGAATCTCCATGATTTTCCCCGTCCTTCGGGGTCAGGACCCTGGGTGGCTCCCTCATGTTCCACCCTTGGAACTCTTGCAGGCATTGTCTAACTCATCCTGTTAACTTCTCTGTGCCAGACAGGTGCAGCCATCACCAGGCTGTTGTGGGGAAATAAGAACACTGAGGCCAGGGAAGCTTCTAATTTCTCAGCGAAATAGAATGGGTCCTGTCTCTCTCAGCCCATTGTTTCCACCTTTTACTTCTTTTTGAGGAAAAGGAACAAGAGAAAGAATATAGCTTCCTGATTTTCTCAGGAGTCTCTGATGTGTGAGGGCAGATTTGCGAGTCCAAAATTCATGTCCTTCCTGGGTCTTGTCTGTCTTGTCTTTTCCTATTTTTTTTTCCCTCCTCTTCTTGCGGGCCTTATTGTGAAAGGAAAGGCTCTTTCCCCTCCTCTTCTTTCTTCCGCCCTCCCCCATTTACCATTTTTTTCCTTTTACCTCTCCACTGTGGCCTCTTGACCTCCCCACAGAGTTACAAAAGTAAAATCCTTGAAGAGATGCTGCTGTGGGAATGTTAATGAGCCTTCCCCACAAAGGGGCAAAGACTTTACTTCACTGAGTTGGAAAAAAGCCCCTTTGAAAAGGGGTTTCTGTGTGTGGTGAAGTGGAGAGGGGAGGAGAAGGAGAGAGAGGGAGGGAGAGAAATAGCGAGAAAATGAAAGGAGGAGAGAGAAATGAGACAGAGAAAGAGAGACAGAGTGAGAGACTGACTTAATAGCAAAAGAGAATATTAAAACAACACTTTTCATTCTTCAATTGATTATTTAATTTTTGGAAAATGTTCCATGGTCTTTTGACCTTGTAAACTAAGCGCTTACATTCCGAAGAAATTGAAGAGTCACTTGAGGGCACTGAAGATAATAAAGAATAGGAAAAAGGGACTTATCCTGGCACCCTACCCCCAGTTCCTTCCCATGTGTAGGAGCCTGGGAGGCTCTGGGGGGAATATTCTGGATCCTGGATCGGCCGAGCTGGTGGTGAAGATGGGCTCTTTCTTCTAGCTTTGTGGTTCCTTCTTATGCTATTTTCTAATTTTATCAACATTTTCTATGTTGGCTTTTCTGTCGACTATTAGCCTAGTAATTTTTCTCTTTTCAGGAATAGTTTAAATTGCTGTTGAGGTGTTTACATCACAGAGCCAATTTTCAAGCCAGACCACTTGAGTATAATCTCTGTATCCTTCATTTGTGAGCACAGGTTACCTCTGGATTAGTTAAAATGGATGTGAAGGTATTTTTAGTGTCAAAATTAAGTCCTCAAAAAGCAAAGATATGTTGTTGCTTTTTAAGGAAAGTTAGTCATCCTGTTGGACTCTCAGAGACTTTCCTACACATTGTTTCGTCATGTCCGCACAACACTCCAGTTAAAGAAGCCTTAGTTTTAGAAGCAAATAAATCCTTCTCTTGTGAAGGGGGGTGAGGGGTGGGGAGAAGAGCCCTGAACTATGAGGAACAAAGGAAAGGTGATTGGAATGAGATCCTTGGAAGAGAGAGGAGGAGCCAGTCAGGAATGCTAATTCCTAGAGCTGTATACATTCCTTAGGGCTCACTGTCCTCGCTTGGGGAGTTATGGAGAATTCATATTCCTGGTCTCTATCCCTGAGCTACTCAATCCGAATCTCTGGGGGCGGGGCCTAAGGTTTTCAATAAACTTTTAAATGATTCTTTTGCAGAGTCAAGCTTTAAACATTTGTGCTTGGCTGGTACTTTCTAAACCATGGGCTCTAGATTCCTAGGGAACTGCGGTGTTGCAGGGAATCCATGTTACTCCTGAGGCGAGCCCAGCCTGTGGCCAGAATAGATACCATGCCTCTCAGAAGTATATACTTCTTGGGCACCTGGGTGGCTCAGTGCGTTAAGCCTCTGCTTTTGGCTCAGGTCATGATCCCAGGGTCCTCCTGCCTCTCCTTCTCTGACTGCCCCCCCCACACACTTGTGTTCCCTCTCTTGCTGGGTCTCTGTCAAACAAATAAATAAAATCTTTTTTTTAAAAAGTATATGCTTCTGTTGGCCAAATGTTTGTTGACGTTGTTGGAATTAATAAACTTTTAAGTCAATTAGAAGTGTTTCTAAACTCAGTGGCTTTTGTCCTAAAAATACAACTATAGTCAGGTTGGGGGGGCTATCAAATTTTCGGCATTTTATTCAAGGCCTCTTCTGTCAAGACAATACACTGCTCTAAGCATTCCTCCCTTTTTCTAGTTTGTAGAAGAGCAGGTGGTATAGAAGCAGATCCTCTATCTTCCAGAGAATTAGAATCCTATGAGGAATTTGATTTTAGTTGCAAGAGAACTAAACTCTGAATCTAGTAAGGAATGTAACATTCCTTTTACTTTTTTCTTTATTTTTTAAAAGATAAAAGGTTTGGGGCTGGGGCGCCTGGGTGGCTCAGTGGGTTAAAGCCTCTGCCTTCAGCTCAGGTCATGATCCCAGGGTCCTGGGATCCAGACACACATCGGGCTCTCTGCTCAGCAGGGAGCCTGCTTCCTCCTCTCTCTCTGCCTGCCTCTCTGCCTACTTGTGATCTCTGTCCATGAAATGAATTTTTTTTAAAAAAAGGGTTTGGGGCTCCTGGGCGGCTCAGCCCTTAAGTGTCTGCCTTCAGCTCAGGTCATGATTCCAGGGTCCTGGGATCAAGCCCTGCATTGGGCTCCCTGCTCAGTGGGAAGCCTGCTTCTCCTTCTCCTACTCCCCTTGCTTGTGCTCCCTCTCTCACTGTGTCTCTATCAAATAAATAAATAAAATATTTTAAAAATATATAAAAGATAAAAGATTTATTTATTTATTTTAGTGTAGGGGAGCAGCAGAGGGAGAGGGAGAGAACCTTAAGCAGACTATGTGCTCAGCTACAGCCGGCTGCGGGGCTCAATCTTACAACCCTGGAATCACAACATTAGTAGAAGCCAAGAGTCAGACACTTAACCAACTGTGGAACTCAGGTGCCCCTATTTTTTTTTTTTATTTTTTAGGGCTTGAACTCATGACCCTGAGATCAAGACCTGAGCTAAGAGTCGGACACTTAACTGACTGAGCTACCCAGGTGCTCCAAAAGGCACATAACATTTCTCTTAATAACAATAATCATAGTTTAAGTACATTCTGTGTGCAACACCCTGTGAATACATAATCTCACTTAACCCTTAAAATAACTTTAAAACATTATTTATTTATAAATTATTCATAAATTATTTATTAATTTAAACAAATTATTTATTTTAGGGAGAGACAGAGAAAGAGAGATTGTGTGTGTGAGAGCATGTGAAGAGGGGTAGAGAGAGAGGTAGAGAGAAGCCCAAGCAGACCCCCACTAAGCACGGAGCCAGAGGGGAGGGCAGGCAGTTGATCCCATGACCCCAAGATAAAAACCTGAGCTGAAAGCGAGAGTCTGCTGCTTACCCGTCCTCGCCACCCAGGCACCCCAACCCTTAAAATAACCTTGTAAAGAAAGCATTATATAATTATCATCTCAGACATGCACACCATGCCATTTTACAAATGAGGAAACTGAGGGTTAGTTCCTAATATAGCTGATAAATGGGAGGTTGAAGTTTCCCCCAGCAATGCCTGATTGGCATTGCCTGTGTTTTGGTCACAATGACACTGATTTCTGCCTCTGTTAGAGATCTCACTTTTTCTTTTCTTTTAAGATTTTATTTATTTATTTGACAGAGAGAGATCACAAGTAGGAAGGGTGGCGGGGGGGGGGGGGGAAGCAGGCTCCCTGCTGAGCAGAGAGCCCCATGCAGGGCTCTATCCCAGGACCCTGAGACCATGACCTGAGCTGAAGGCAGGGCCTTTACCCACTGAGCCACCCAGGCACCCCTTCAATGTCTAACTTCTAAACAAAATTTCGAGACCTATAAGTAAATATCTACGACAAATTATGGTTCGCATAACTCCATATACTACCACGTGTTCTTTGTCTTGTTAGCATTCAGGGAGTAAGGCAATAAAGAGTAAGAGAAAAGCACCCTTTGCAAAAACTGACTACATAAGAACACATCAGCAAACGATCTCTCGTCTTATGAGCAGATTTCTGCCTGGCCTCTTTCAGGTGGCAGTTGCCAACCTGTTTTAGGGGAGAAGGGAGGGAGTGAAGATCAAGGAGTGTTGTTCAGACTGAGGCTTGCCTGATGTTCCTTTTCAGAGTTCATTTGCAATGGATGCCAGGAATTTAAACATTCATAAGAGGAAGGATAGAATTTGTTCTTTTTTGCTCTCCTTCATTGCTCCATGTTACCCATGTGAAATAGAGGAGAAATGGAGTTTGTGAAGAGGACAAGGTAGAGGAACATGAAAGGGAGGTTATGGGGGAAGGGCCATTAGACTAACAGTGGAAGGAGGCTAGGGTGGGGCTGGGGAAGACAGTGTGAGTGTGTGTGTTTTCCAGGAAGAAATTATAGGCAGAATTTTCTAAAGTTCTGGAGATCCTGAGGTTGGTCATTTGAAAGAAAACCAACAAAGGGTGGAGGTCAGGTAAAAACAGTATGGCGTGAGGGGAGCATGATGAGGAAGGCCAAATAACTATATATTCCCAGGCCATGAAGAAGGAAAACAAATCAGAGTGATGGGAAAGAAAGAGTTAAGTTGTAGAGGCAAGTGTTTAGAGAAATAAGCAGTAGGGATTGAAGTACATCAGACAATAGAGGTAACTGACAACCTATGATAGAAACATGGTCAGAACCTTCAAGAAGAACCTTGAAGAAGAGCAAAAGTACACTCGCAAGGACTTTGGGGCTGGAAGGGGCCAGAGGGATCATCTCCAAATCTCTCATTTTTCAGATAAGGAAACTAAGACCAAGGGAGGTTAAGTGGCTTTTCAAGAGGTTCTCCAGGCCAAGTCTTAGCTCAAAGAAGTCCACTTTCCAGGGCGCCTGGGTGGCTCAGTGGGTTAAAGCCTCTGCCTTCAGCCAAGTCATGATCCCAGGGTCCTGGGATCGAGCCCTGCATCAGGCTCTCTGCTCAGCAGAGCCTGCTTCCTCCTCTCTCTCTGCCTGCCTCTCTGCTGATTTCTGGCTGTCAAATAAATAAATAAAATCCTTTAAAAAAAAAACAAAAACAAACCAAAGAAGTGCACTTTCCACAGTTCCAGGGAACCAGAGAAGAAAAGAGGCAAGAATGTGTGGGAAGCCAAGCACACGTGAAACGTTTAAAAGGTACATCTTGGGACACTTGGGTGGCGCCGTTGGTTAGGCGGCTGCTTTTGGCTCAGATTCATAATCCCAAGATCTGAGATCGAGTCCCGCATCCAGCTTCTTGCTCAGCGGGAAGCCTGCTTCTCTCTCCCTCTGCCTGCCACTCTGCCTGCTTGTGCTCTCTCTCTCTCTCTCTGTCAAATAAATAAATAAAGTTTTTTTTTTTTAGATTTTATTTATTTATTTGACAGAGAGAGAGAGATCACAAGTAGGCAGAGAGGCAGGCAGAGAGGGGGAAGCAGGCTCCCTGCTGAGCAGAGAGCCCAATGCAGATCTGGATCCCAGGACCCTGAGATTATGACCTGAGCTGAAGGCAGAGGCTTAACCCACTGAGCCACCCAGGTGCCCCCCAAATAAAATCTTAAAAAAAAGATGTATCTTGGGGTGCCTGGGTGGCCCAGTCGTTGAGCATCTGCCTTAGGCTTGGGTTGTAGTCCCAGGGTCCTGGGATCCAGCCTCACATCTGGTTCCCTGCTTAGCAGAGGCCCGCTTCTCCCTCTCACTGCTTACTTGTATTTCTTCTCACTGTGTCTCTCTCTGTCAAATAAGTAAATGAAATCTTAAAAAAAAAGATCTTAATTTCTCCCTCCTCTTTAGAAATTTCTTGTGGGAACTTGGGTAACTTTAGGACCTAATTCCGTTCCAATAACTTCATACTTTAAGTTATTTAAGTCAGATAATAATCCTTCCCCACTCTGCAGGCTGTTCTCAGAGAAGGGATCCTTCAGTGACTAATTTAAGTACTGAGAAAATTTTTGATGGCGTCTGATTGATTTGTAATTATATCTTAAGTACAAATCCTTTAAATCTGCCCTTGGTAGAGTTTATTTATTCACATTCAACAAATACTTTTTAAGCACCTACTATGTTCTAAGTACCTAGTAAATAAAACAAATACTATCCAGTTTATTGTTACGCAGCTGTTTTGTAATTGTTTGAACTAGAGGGAGAAGCGGGTTTTCCGCTGAGCAGCGAGCCCCATGAAGGGCTTGATCCCAGGACCCCAGGACCATGACCTGGAGCCAAAGGCAAATGCTCAACAACTGAGCCCAGGTGCCCCTCTTTGTTATTTTTTATGTTATTTCCATATCTAGATTACACCACTGTTTTATTCCTTATTTATAATTGGGGCAATTTATGCCAGGATTCTTAGGGATTTTCTTTCCTTCTTTTTATTTTATTTTATTTTATTTTATTTTATTTTTTTAAAGATTTTATTTATTTATTTGAGAGAGAGGCAGTGAGAGAGCATGAGCGAGGAGAAGGTCAGAGGGAGAAGCAGACTCCCCGTGGAGCTGGGAGCCGGATGCGGGACTCGATCCAAGGTCTCCGGGATCATGACCTGAGCCGAAGGCAGTCGTCCAACCAACTGAGCCACCCAGGCATCCCTTCTTTTTTATTTTTAAAAAAATTTTTAGGACGCCTGGGTGGCTCAGTTGGTTGAGCAGCTGCCTTTGGCTCAGGTCATGATCCCAGCGTCCTGGGATCGAGTCCCACATCGGGCTCCTTGCTCAGCAGGGAGCCTGCTTCTCCCTCTGCCTCTGCCTGCCACTCTGTCTGCCTGTGCTCGCTCGCTCTCTCTCCCTCTCTTTGACAAATAAATAAATTAAAAAAAATTTTTTTTAAATATTTGTAAAATTGAGTCAATTTTTTTTTCCATATCTAGATTACACCACTGTTTTATTCCTTATTTATAATTGGGGCAATTTATGCCAGGATTCTTAGGGATTTTCTTTCCTTTTTTATTTTTAAAAAAATTTTAAAAAATATTTGTAAAATTGAGTCAATTTTTTTTATTTTTAAGATTTTATTTATTTGACAGACAGAGATCACAAGCAGGCAGAGAGGCAGGCGGGGGTGGGGGGCGGGGGGACAGGCTCCTGCCTGGCACAGAGCCCGATGCGGGGCTTGATCCCTGGGCTTGATCCCTGGACCCTGAGATCATGACCTGAGCTGAAGGCAGAGGCTCAATCCACTGAGCCACCCAGGCGCCCCACCCCCTAAGCTGTCTATCTTTATTCAGTCAGCTTGAAACTCCCGTACTGACTTTTTGTCTTGAAATGCAAGAAGGAACACACCCCTCTCTCCCATCAAGATACTTAAAAATAACCTCAGGAAACAAACTCAAAGTCACATTACATATTTAAAAGTCTTGGAAAACAAACAAGAAAGTGTCATTACCATTATAGTACCATGAAATCCCATTTATTTATTTATATTTTTAAATTTATGTGACAGACAGAGATCACAAGTAGGCAGAGAGGCAGGCAGAGAGGCAGGCGGAGAGAGAGAAAGGGAAGCAGGCTCCCTGAAATCACTTTTAAACTTAAGATCCATGGGGCACCTGTGTGGCTCAGTCAAGCCTCTGCCTTCCGCTCAGGTCACGATCTCAGGGTCCTGGAATAGAGCCCTGCATCAGCCTCCCTACTCAGCAGGGAGCCTGCTTCGCCCCTCTCTCTGCCTGTCTCTCTGCCCACTTGTGATTTCTCTGTCAAAAAAATAAATAAAATCTTAAAAAAAATAAATTTAAGATCCATTTAAAATAAACGCAGTTAGGGACACCTGGGTGGCTCAGTTGGTTAAGCGTCTACATTCTGCTGGGCTCATCATCTCAGGGGGTTCCTGGGACTGAGTCCCACACTGGGCTGTCTGCTCAGCAGGAAGCCTGCCACTCCCCCTGCTTGTGCTCTTGAGCATATGCTTGCTCGCTCTCTGTCAAATAAATAAATTAAATCTTTAAAAATAAAATAAAAGCACTTAGGGGTGCCTAAGTGGCTCAGTTGGTTAAGCGGCTGCCTTCAGGTCAGGTCATGATCCTGGACCCCAGGACTGAGCCCTTTGTGGGGCTCCCTGTTCAGTGGGGGATCTGCTTCTTCCTCTCCCTTTGTTCTTCCCCCTACTTATGCTCACATACTCTCTCTGTGTCTCTTTCTCAAATAAATAAATAAAATCTTGGGGCCTCTGAGTGACTTATTGGGTTAAGCCTCTGCCTTCAGCTCAGGTCATGGTCTCAGAGTCCTGGGATCAAGCCCCGCATCTGGCTCTCCTCAGCGGGGAGCCTGCTTCCTTCTCTCTCTGCCTGCCTCTCTGCCTACTTATGATCTCTCTCTGTCAAATAAATAAATAAAATCTTTAAGGATAAATAAATAAAAAAAATCTTTAAAAAAGCACTTAAAATATATAGTACAATTTTTACAATGAGAAGCACACATATGAATTTTTTTTAAGATTTAATTTTTAAGTAATCTCTATACCCAAAGTGGAACTCGAACATACAGCCCCGAAATCAAGAATCATACGCTCTACTGTCTGACCAGGTCCCCCTCCATGAAATTAGTTTGAGCATTCTCTGATGCCCACTGGTTATCTGCTCTATGCTACCTGGGCATAATGTATGTGAACATACCTTCATGTCCTTTCTATCCTCCAGGAACTTATATTGAAAGCCTACTTCACACAAACACACACACACCAAAAAAACTAACATGACACACATTTACAGTTTTATTGGAGAAATTGTTGCCATGGGTTCTAGTCAGTTTCTTCACTTCCTAGTTAAATCACCTTGCAAAAATGTCTTTACCTCCCTAGACCTCAGTTTCCTCATCTGCAATGATGATGTTAGACAAGAGGATTTTGTCACTTAGCTATAACCTCTGTGCTTTATATGTGAATATCTATATCAATCAACAAACTGTGTCTATGGCAACAATTTCTACATACAGCTTTGCAATAAAAAAAAATCAGTGGGAGTTAGTTTCTAAAGCCATCACTTAGGATAAGTTCACATAGAGTCAAAGCTTAAAAATCCTCAAGGAAGACTACACCAGAGACTGGTTTGAAAGATGATTTCTCTGGCTGAATATCAAATGATGTAGGAGGCCTGCATTTAAGGGTTGGATAGAATTTTTAAAAAATGCCCTTAAAAATATTTTTATTTATCTCTTTACTTATCTATCTATCTAAGTAATTTCTATGCCCAAACTGATGCTCGAACTCACAACCCTGAAATCAAGGGTTGCATACTCTACTGACTGAGCCAGCTAGGTGTCCCTGCATTTTTTTTAAGATTTATTTATTTATTTGAGGGAGAGAGAGTGCCTGTGAGAGTTGGCGCACCTGCACAAGCATGCATGGTGTGGGGGTGTGGGGGTGTGGGGGGTGTGGGGAGGGGCACAGCAGAGGAGGAAAGGGAGAAAGTGAATCTTTAGCTGACTCCCCATGGAGTGCAGAGCCCAACTCAGAGCTGGATCTCAGGACCCTGAGATCATGACCTGAGCCAAAATCAAAAGTTAAACACCCCACTGACTGAGCCACCCAGGTGCCCCCACTGTTGTTGCCGCCTTTTTCTTCTTCCTCTTCCTCTTCTTCATCTCCTCCTTCTCCTTCTCTTTCTCCTTCTTCTTCTCCCTCTCCCTCTCCTTTTCCTTCTCCTCCTCCTCTTTTTTCCTTCTTCTTTCTTCTCCTTCCTCTTCTTCTTCTTCTTTTTTTTCCCTCTAAGATTTATTTATATGACACAGAGAGAGAGAACATGAGCCTGGGGGAGAGGCAGAGGAAGAAGGAGAAGCAGACTCCTTGATGAGCAGGGAGCCCGACATGGGGCTCAATCCAGGAACCCTGTGATCATGACCTGAGCCAAAAGGCAGCAGCCCAGGACTGAGCCACCCAGGCGCTTCATGTTTCTTCTTTTTTAATACGCACTTAAAAAAAAAAAGATTTTTATTTATTTATTTAGAGAGGGAGAGAGCATTAGAGAGAGAGACAGAGAGCAAGCCTGAATGGTGGGCAGAGGCAGAGGGAGAAGCAGACTCCCCGCTGAGCAGGTATCCCGGTGTGGGGCTCGATCCCAGGACCCTGGGATCATGACCTGAGCCTAAGGCTTAAACCAACTGAGCCACCCAGGTGCTCAGTTGCCCCTAATATGCACTTTTAATATAGAATCATATTCATGATTATATTAAAAAGGGACAAGACACCTGAGGCTCACTCAGGCTCACTGAATGAAATGCCAGAGTTTTGAATGACTGCATTCTTTACATTGTTGGTTCTCCCTTTCTTTTGTAGACCTTGATGTAGTTATAATTGAATTTACATATTGAAATTTAATTTGGATTAAATTAGTTTAAAATATTAAAGTCCATCAACAGCCCTCAGACTTGCTGATCTCTGTGACCTCCAGGAGTAAGTCCAGTCAAAAACCAAAGCAGCTTACAGGTTTATGATTCTGCATCGCCAGATGGCAGAATCACCTCAGGATTTAAATCCAAGTCCAGACCAGAGAAATCCTCTCCTTCTTTTGGGATATAGGACCAAGCTAGGTCTTTCAATTAATCATACTCTCTATAAACATTTATCAAATGCATTTCACACTTCACTCACTGGGCATGCATTTAAGGGGCAAGTAGAATAAAAAAATACACTTTCTCAACACAGAATCATCCTCACGATGATATTAAAAGAGGTACAAAAGGGGCGCCTGGGTAGCTCAGTGGGTTAAAGCCTCTGCCTTCGGCTCAGGTCATGATCCCAGGGTCCTGGGATCGAGCCCCGCATCGGGCTCTCTGCTTATCGAGGAGCCTGCTTCCTTTCCTCTCTCTCTGCCTGCCTCTCTGTCAAATAAATAAAATAAAATAGGTACAAGAGAACTAAGGTGCTGGGGTTACAAAGGTACCTAAGAAACGGACCCTGCCTCTCCTTGAGAAAAGGGGCAATGTTAAGCATAAAATATTAAAAACATAAAAAAAAAGAAATATATGAGAAGATTTTGTAGAAGCCTGCATAAAATTCCATGGGAAGAAGAAGAGAGACTTGATTTGGACTGATTGTCCACAGGTGACAAATAACTCAGCCTTCCATTCCTCCCTCCCTCTGTCTGTTCATCCACCCACTCATTAAACAAATGTCTGTAGTTAGTTACTACATCTAAAGCACTGTGCTAGCGATTCTAAATGCAAAGAAAATAAAAACATATCCTTCTGGAAGGAGTGTAAACTTTGCATAGGAGATGAAACAGATACGCATGGAATGTTAAGTCTGCTCCGAGCCACTTCTTTGTGACAAGGCTACGTGGGGTCTCTACCTTGGATTCTCTCTAATAGTAATCTTGTGAGGCGGGCGTAGTTATTCCCATTTTACCAGTTAGGAAATTGAAGTTTAGAGAGGTTAGTCATTTCCTGAGGGTCATGCAGTTGTGCATTATGGAACTGAGGCTCTAACACATTTATCTTATAACAAAGTCTGTGCTCCAAAGACTGGGGATTCTGTGTGACTTTTTGGGTTTAAATCGTCTTCACCACCTATCAACTGCGTGACTTTGGGCAGGTTAGTTAACTTCTCTGAGCCTCCGAATATAAAAATGAGGTTAATTGTATCTACTTAATAAGATTGGAGTGGAGAGCTAACAAAACTCAGTGAAAGCATCTGTCCCACTGTCTGGCCAATCTTTCAAGCTCAGTACATTTGGTGGCTAATATTATGCTGTCCTATGTAGGTAGCAAGTGGTCAGTGCTATGGAGTTGGGGATCAAATGTGTACACACTCAGGAGAAGGAAAGGTCACTTGCAATCGGAGAGTGGGAGGGTGAGTAGATTAAAACAGGATCAGGAAGAATTCAGTTGGAGTTTCACAAAGAGATAAGACTTGAACATTTAGACTCTAAAATTTCAAGTAGAAGTCTCCGTGAGGAAGGCAGTAAGGAACTTCTTGGTACCTTTGGGAGGTGACAAACAATAGAAATGAAAGCAAATAAATTAGATAATTACAGAAAGTGGTAATTAAACAGGGTAATGGGAGAGAAAGTGAGGAGGGAGGGTGGGGCTGGCGGGTCCCAGAAGAGGAGGGAAGACTTGATTAAATCTTTAGGTGGAAGGCTGTTCTTATGTAGATTGGCTGCTATCTGTGAATGGATACTGAATATTGGCTCGAACTGACGGAAATGCAAATACTCTTAGAAAGGACTATTAGTAATGCAAATGTAAGCACCTGTGATGAAAGCAGAAAAACAACAAAACACCCTCCTCGATCTTTGAATGAGTCGATCCTTGAATGGAGACATTTACATCCTCATGATTTTGATGAGAGAAAAGACAATTTTTCTTGTCCTTCATTTTTCTTCTTTCCAGCCAGAACTAAGATATATTAGTTAAGGTTGTCTTATTTTTATTGCTCATTTATGTAGTCACCCGTTCAACATGTATATTCCGGAGAGCTTACTCTGCACCAGGTGCTATGCCCTGCCTGGGGCATATACTAAGTATGGGCTTTTCCAGAGTTCTCCTCTCTTGTTCCAGAGTTCCAGAACTTTGGGAACCAGACTCAAGAGAAGAAACCCAAGTAGGTTCTGACACATGACTGCAGACATGCAGATGTTTTTGGATCGAGGCGGGAGAGGACCTGGTAACATCCAGGGCTGGGAGTGTGTCCTGAGATAATCTGTTGGTGAGAAGACAAAGGACACTTGACTGAATTGGTTTTGAAAAGATATTAACGTCCCGAAATCTTATTTGAACTGAAACAGTTGTCTGCCTTTTCCATTCCTCTGAGCACCTCAATCTATGGCCTACCTCATCACTCCTCCTCTACCTGTCCTCAGTTTTTGTTGTCAAATTTACCAAACAAATCTTCTCTGTCCACTCCTTCCAACTCCTGCTGTTCTTCACAGCACAGCCCCGAGCCTTGAGGGGCAGTCAATGGGTTCTGAGTTGCTACTCACAGATCCCCATGGAAACCAAAGGACTAAGAAAACAAAAAGAGAGGAAGAGGCAGCCACTGCCTGACCTTTTATGCTCACCCTCCAAATTCTTTTCGCTCTTGGGCATGAAGGCAAGTGCTTATTTGTATAAGTACTGGAACGAAAGAACCTGACCCCTCCCCCACACCCCAATTTCTTTAGAGCCGCTCTTCACACCGATAATAACTGAAAAGCGGTAGGACGTTTCCACCTGGTGGTAGAAGTTCCAAATTACCACCAAGAAGAGCGTAATGAGGGACAGCCTGCAATGCAGGCTAGTAAGTAGGGGCAACAGGAAGAGGATGCAAAGATCTAACGCGCAGGCGTCACTCCTGGGAAGCTGTTTAGCTGTGATGCATTTTGTACTTGCTCCTTTTCATATATAAAATATACTATATAATATATAATATATTTTAAATATTTTATTTATTTATTTGACAGAGAGAGATCACAAGTAGGCAGGGAGGCAGACAGAGAGAGAGGGGGAAGCAGGCTCCCTGCTCAGCAGAGAGCCTGATGTGGGGCTCCATCCTAGGACCCTGAGATCATGACCCAAGCCAAAAGCAGAGGCTTAACCCACTGAGGCACCCAAGTTCCCCATCACATATATTTTAAAAATAATTAAATATCATCTTCATGGTGATGACTCAGGGTGGTTTTTGTTTTTGTCTTTTTTGCATCCAGTCCAAATACGTATATGAGGTCTCGTCTCCTGTCTCTGGATTCCATAGTAGATGCTTCCTATTCGAAAGTCTTGCTCCACAAATTCACCATAATCACGGAGTGGGAAGGTGCTCTTCTCTTTCTTTCCTTTGCCTTCTAGAGGGTAGACTTTGGCAGCTTACACCAGAGAAACCAGGAGGTTTATTCTACTTCTCTTTCTTACATCCTCTCTAGTCCTTCCAGAGCAGTGATTCTTTCTGCGGCCCTTAGTGATAGCCCGCACCATCCTTTCCCAGTAGGTGGTCACCCTCTCTTCAGGAGTTTCAAGGACATAGGGAAGGGCAGATCCATTGCTTTCCTCCTGCTACTTGATTCCCTTAGCCTTCCCAAGACAATTATGCTGGAAGAACTGTGATGTACTTAACTGGAAAATTAGGACAATTTCAGAAATAAATTATGATGTAGGAGAGATAAAAATTGAACTCCTAGGTAGCCTGCATTTTTCCTTTCACTGTGCAGAGAAACCACTGAAAAGAAATAAAAAAAAAAAAGTACCTCAAAACTTGGATCTTCAAGGGTCTCCCCTCCATTCTTGACTTGTTAGTGGACTGAGTGAGGCTCCAGTTTCTGGAGTTAAAATTTTTTATTTTTTGGGGGGGCGCCTGGGTGGCTCAGTGGGTTAAAGCCTCTGCCTTCGGCTCAGGTCATGATTCCAGGGTCCTGGGATTGAGCCTCACATCAGGCTCTGCTCAGCAGGGAGCCTGCTTCCCCTCTCTCTCTCTTTGCCTGCCTGTCTACTGGTGATCTCTGTCAAATAAATAAAAATCTTAAAAAAAAAAAAGTTTACAACTCCAAGATCAAGAGTCACATGCTCCACCAATGGAGGTGCCCCAACCTTCTGAGTTTTTAAATCTAATTTTTCACCAGTGAGAGCTGTGGGCTTGCTGGTTTTTCCACCTTGACCTATTAAGTAAGCACATCTCTCAGGGTTTCTTATGTGTTATTATTAAGTCAACATAGTCTGAATCCATACTGAATTCCGGAGTTCCATACCGAACCCAGGTGAATTTGCTCCTTGGTGAGTCATAGATACACCAGGTGGAGTTGTCACACAGAGTAAACCATTTGCAGCAAAAAGGGAGATGACCAGGAATAACTTCCAAAGCAGTGAGACCCCGAGCAAGGGTGAACGGGATCCTTTTATTTAGGGTTGGAATGAATATTTAGATAAGGAAGCCCTGACATCATATACAGAGGAGGGCATAAGGCCAGGCATGTGCCTTAAGGAAGGAAACATTCCTATACATATACCGCATATTATGTAAATGAGGCTTATGCTCCTCTCGGGTGGAGATTTTAGTATTATAATGAGTTAAAGGTAGTTGTAGGTCATTCTAGGGGTCATTCCATTGTCCATCTGCATAAGCACAAATTTTGGGTGTTACACTCAAACTCATCTGGGCGGTCTGGACTGGTTGGAGATCTTGCTAGCGTAGCTGTTATCACTTGGGTGGCTCCTCTTTCCATCTGCCTGAGTTAAGAGATAAACTGGAAAAGAAGAGCTTAAGGAAAAATGTGGGATACAGGCCAGTGAGTAGAGGCAAGTGGGCCATAAAGGTCAGGTCTTTGGGACCAGCTTAGCAAAGCTCTGGGCCTTATCTTGATTCAAGGAATATATGATGCCTTCTTACTCTTTTGGGAGGACCTGGTGGCATTATAGAAACACCTTGTACCTTTAGTATCTGACTCTTAGTCACAGTGGGTGCCAGGCTGGACAACAGTCTTGATTCAGAGTCTCTCTGATGGGAAGGGTGGGGATTGGTCTGAAAGAGTGGTTTGCCACCCACATATCAGCATATCTAAGCCACACCTAATTATCATCTTCCATAAAATAGCTCTGGACTGCAACCCTACCTCCCCCGTAGAAGGCTCTCTGGTTCTATTAATTAATCAGGCTTTCCTTTTCATGTTCTTTCTTCTTTTTTTTCTTCTTCCTTCTTCAAGATTTTATTTATTTGACAGAGAGAGAGAGAGAGAGACCACGAGAGAGGGAACACAAGCACAGGGAGTGGGAGAGGGAGAAGCAGGCTTCCCGCCAAGCAGGGGCTCGATCCCAGGACCCTAGGATCATGACTGAGCCAAAGGCAGATGGCCAACACCTGAGGTACCCAGGCACCCCTACAAACTGTATCTTAAATGTCACTTGCATCATGTCCCTTGTCTGTCCCACATCTCTTAGCGGTTCTCAAATTGCTACTACAATAGTAGCATTCACTCATTCCTGAGCCTTCATGCTTACCAAATGGTCTTACTGCCCCCTGCCCTTTCCTTTCTCTGCACATTTTGGCCAGGCTCCTCCTGGTCCCAATTCCCTCCCAACTCTCTCTCCTCATGTCCCTCCTGACTCCTCCAGACTCTATGGAAAGCTGCAATACCTTTAGTATTCAGTAGTATCCAATATAACATGGAACATTTTCTGCTGTTCTTTGCAATGTATATTAGTTTTGGCTCTCTAACTAGTCGTTCAAGTCCGAGGGGAGGTCAAGGCTTCCCTGCACCTTCTACGTTGCTGAACACACTGTAAGTTCTCAATTAACACTTTGCCCATTAGACTTTCTACATGCAGGCAAGTCCCCTCTGACCTCGTCTTTTACTGTATTAGCACAACACATTGCTAAATGAAGGATTATACCATTTACTATAGTTTCCTTTTTTTTATTTTTAAAAGATTTTATTTATTTATTTATTTGGCAGAGAGAGAGAGAGAGAGAGAGAGAGAGATCACAAGCAGGTAGAGAGGCAGGCAGAGAGAGAGAGGGGGAAGCAGGCTCCCCACTGAGCAGAGAGCCTGATGCAGGCAGGACTCAATCCCAGGACCCTGAGACCATGACCTGAGCCAAAGGCAGAGGCTTAACCCACTGAGCCACTCAGGCCCCCCCCCTTCTATTTTCTTCAAAGATTTTATGTATTTGATAGAGACAAACTGAGAGAGAGGAGTGCCAACAGGGGGCAGAGGGAGAGGGAGAAGGAGAATAGTCCCATGGGGCTCCATCCTAGGACCCTGAGCTGAAGGCAAAACTTAACTGACTGAGCCACCCAGGTGCCCCTATAGTTTATCTTTTATCAAAGGTGGACCCCATACCTGTTTCTTGGGCTGCCATTGGGAGATCCTCAGGCATAGAGACCACCGTGCATTTGTTTTGCACTGTTCATAGCATTTCGCAGAGTGCTATAGTAAGAAGCAGCTCAACCCCTTTTCCCCCCAGCATGAGTGTTTTATATAACAGAGGGAAAACAAGCCATCTATTTTTAAAGTAGGCTCCGCACTCAAGGTGGCTTAAATTCACGACCCCGAGATCAAGAAGAGTGCATGCTCTACTGACTGAGCCAATCAGGCACCTCCGAAACCTTGTCTTTTCAAAATTTTATGCACAGAGAGCTAGCGTTTTGTCTTTCGTCAGGCAGATATTGTGGGAAATCCATTCAGGGGAAATTCACTTAGTCCACCTCAGTGAATCCCATATCCTCCCAGTACTGTCATAGACCCTGAGGCTGTATTTTGGGATCAGGCCATCCTGGTTTGAGCAGGCGCAGCAAGAGTGAGAATCCTGGCTACATTTTCAAGGCTGGTTCCAGGAGAGCTGCTGGTGGTCCACCTTGGTTTCAGAGGTATGACGAAGCAAGAGGCCAACAATTTTTTAAATTATATCAAATTTTTCATGACCCTGTGTGGTTCTTCCTTCAGGATACTCTCCTCATAATAATGATAATAACAGTAATAATAATAGCAGCTAATGCCTATATATATGTACATATGTGTGTGTGTGTGTGTGTATTTCCCTTACTCTATGCCAAGCACTGTTCTACATGTTTTGCTCATTTAACATTATTTAACATTTCATGACAAGCTTATGAGCCAGGGTGGGACTAGGGGTGTGGCAAGAGAGCCATCTGAGGCACTGACTCAGGGTCACACAGGTGCATTTTTGTGCCCTGGCTGCTTGTCTTGCTCCATGCTAGTCCTGGCCCTGCTTATGAAGAAGTTATTATCTACATCTATTTTTTTTTCCGCTGAGTAAACTGAGGCAATGAGAGATTAAGTAACTTGCCTAAAGTCACACAGAACTGAGATTTGAATCCTAGCAGTCCTAGAATCCTCCCAATCTGCTCTTAACTAGTCCCCTACACTTGCCTTTTAAAATGGTAGATTGGGTGCCCAGCTTGCTCAGTTGGTGGAGCATGTGACTCTTGATTTTTGGATTGTAAATTCGAGTCCCATGTTGGTTGTAGAGATTATTTAAGAATAAAATCTTTAGGGGCGCTGGGTGGCTGAGTTGGTTAAGTGTCTGCCTTCAGCTCAGGATGTGATCCCTGGGTCCTGGGATCAAGCCCCGAGTCAGGGTGTGGGGGGGAGATCCTGCTCAGTGGGGAGCCTGCTTCTCCCTCTCTCTCTCTCTCTATGCTCTCCCTGTCTCACTCTCAAATAAATAAACTCTTCAGAAAAAAATAAATAAAAAGTACATTTGTTTTAAAAAATTCAAACTCCTAGGAGGTCTGGGTGGTTCAGTGGCTTAAGCCTCTGCCTTTGGCTCAGGTCATGGTCTCAGGGTCCTGGGATCGAGCCCTGCATAGGGCTCTCTGCTCGGCGGGAGCCTGCTTCCCCCTCTCTCTCTGCCTGCCTCTCTGCCTGCTTATGATCTTTGTCTGTCAAATAAATAAATAAAATCTTTAAAAAAAATTCAAACTTCTAAAATCTATTTTTTTTAGAAAGTACTAATATCTGAAGATATATGCATTTGGATATTTATTTCAGCTTTGTTCTTAGTGGCAAAAACGCAAAACAATATAAATACCCACCAAAAAATGAATGATTAAGTAAATTATGGAAACCCATTCTGAAGAATATTGTGCAGCTATTCAGGAAAAAATGAGTTGGATCCATATGTATTGACCTGAAGGAGTGTAGATTATATATTGTAATGTGGAGAAGGGGA
>PISX010000400.1:271775-292108 GCA_004024625.1 Mellivora capensis
CCCCCCAATCAGGCTCTCTGTTCAGCAGGGAGCCTGCTTCCCCCCACCCCCACTCTCTCTGCCTGCCTCCCTGCCTACTGCTCTACAGACTGAGACAGCCAGGCACCAAGCATGTTCTATTTTTGTAATTTAATATGCACAAATGTGAGAGATATTGAGAAAAGAAAAATAAAAGTAAAATTAGAGGGTGAATATGTTCATGAGTGTGGAACAAAGGACACTTGGCACAGTTAAAGAAGGGCAAATAAGTTATACAGAGAAAGAATAATCGGGTTGCCTGGGTGGCTTAGTTGGCTAAGTGTCTGCCTTCGGCTTGGGTCATGATCCCAGGGTCCTGGAATTGAGCCCTGGATCTGCCTTCTTTTTCCCATGCTTATGCTTTCTCTCTCTCTGATAAATAAGTAATAAAATCTTAAAAAACAAAACAAAACAGAGAGAAAGAATAACCAAATAGAAAAAAATGACCCTGGGTGGCTCAGTCAGTTAAACATCTGCCTCTGGCTCAGGTCATGATCCCTGGGTCCTGGGATTTAGTCCCACGTTGGGCTCCCCCCTCAGCAGGGAATCTGCTTCTCCCTTTCCCTCTAACTTCTGCACCTCTTGTGCTCTTTTTCTCTCAAATAAATAAAATCTTTATTTAAAAAAAATTCTTTTTAAATATTTTATTTATTTATTTGAGAGGGAGACGGTGAGAGAGAGCACGAGAGGGGAGACAGTCAGAGGGAGCAGCAGACTCCCTGTGGAGCTGAGAGTCCCATGTGGGACTCGATCCCAGGACTCCAGGATCATGACCCGAGCCAAAGGCATTTATTTGCTCAACCAAGTGAGCCACTCAGGTGCCCTATTTTAAAAAAAAATTTAAAGATTTATTTATTTATTTGAGAGAGAGAGTGCAAAGCGAGCAAGTGAGAGAGAGAAAGAGAGAGCACAAGCCAGGGAGAGGGGCAGAGGAAGAAGGAGAAGCAGGCTCCCTACTGAGCAAGAAGCCAGATGCAGGGCTCCAGTCCAGGACATTGGATCATGACCTGAGCCAAAGGCAGATGCTTAATGGACCAAGTCATCTAGGCACTCCAAGAAATAGTTTTATTTTATTTTTTATTTTTTAAAAGATTTTTAAAATTTATTTGTCAGAGAAAGAGAGATTGAGAGAGTGAGCACAAGCAGAGGGAGCCACAGGCAGAGGGAGAAGCAGACTCCCCACCAAGCAGGGAGCCTGATGTGGGACTTGATGCCAGACCCTGGGGTCATGACCTGAGCCAAAGGCAGACACTCAACTGACTGAGCCACCCAGGTGCCCCTATTAATTTTTTTATTTTTAAGTAATCTCTATACTCAACATGGGGCTTGAACTTACAACCCTAAGACCAGGGGTCACAGGTTCTACAGACTGAGCCAGCCAGGCACTCCTGGCATCAGAGTTTTAGTTTAGCAACACTGGATGCCAGATGGCAACTAAAACCAGGTCTTCAAAGACAGACAGCAGTGATTTTCAGCTTAGAATTCCATACGATCCAAATATTTAACTAAGTGTAAGGGCAGAATAAGGACACCTCTCCCCCCCCCCCCCCAAGTGAGCTCTATACCCAATGTGGGGCTTGAACTCACCATCCTAAAATCAAGAATTCCTGGCTCTACCAATAGAGCCAGCCAGGTGCTCCATGGACAATTTTACACAGAGACCCCTTTTAAGCAATCAGGCTTGCGTGCTGGAATGTAGAAAGGGCCACTGAGAACCCCTTGGCTGAATACAGACAGGCCCAACAGGCACCCACCTCAAAATCTCCAGGGGCTCTCAATGACCGAGGGGCTACTTACAACCAGGCACAGTTACCAAACAAGGGAAAATTCCATACATCAAATCCTCACCTTCCCCTCTTTAAAAACAGCCCCACCCACTGCCCCTCCTCTGCTGTCCTCCCTGCAGCTCCCTTGAAATGTATGCAATAAACCATCTCCTTTGTTCTGCCTCAGGTGAATTCTTTCATCTCCCAGGCCATTGGCTTCCACTTGATCATGGCCCCACATTTGGGGGCCCCCATCCTATCAGGAGAGACACCACATTAAGACACCACATTTTAGATGTTAGGATTCAGAAATTTTACAATCTATATACTGTTTCTTAGAAAGTTATTGTTAAGATCCATTCTGTAAAAATGAAACATGAAAAACAAAAAAGATTAAGACACAGAATTCAGGTAACAGGGGATCCAATCCATAAGAAAGACCCAGTGTTGGGTCTCCAATGTTGAGTTGCCCAATAATGGGTCCATGGTCAAAGGAGCGAGACTGATACAAAGTGAAGGTCAAGCAAAGCTTTATTTCACACCAAGCATCAAGAATCAAACTGACTGGGGGCACCTGGGTGGCTGAGTGGGTTAAAGCCTCTGCTTTTGGCTCAGGTCATGATCCCAAGGTCCTGGGATGGAGTCCCGCATTGGGCTCTCTGCTCAGCAGGGAGCCTGCTTCCCTTCCTCTCTCTCCGCCTGCCTCTTTGCCTGCTTGTGATCTCTGTCAAATAAATAAATAAAATCTTAAAAAAAAACCTAACATGTTGCTCATCATAATAGATTAAATGCAAACTTATGTAGTTTCCAAGGTTTTCCATGATCTGACCCTTGCCTGCTCCAGTGCTGTGACCCTGTACTCTCTTCCCAAGCACTACTCTTCAGCCACATCCCCTTTCCTTTCAAACATGCCAAACTCTTTTCCACCCCCGAGCCTTGAATTGTATTAGCCTTTCCCTCTACTTGGAAAACTTTTTCCTGAGATTTTCAAAGCTATAGTTTTCAAAGAATCTTTTATTAGGGACATTTCCAAGCATACATGAGTAATGGGAGTAGCAGAATGAAACCCTATGTTCAGCCAGCTTCAATGAACACATGGCCTATCTTTTTCATCTATAGTCCTCCTCATTCTTCTCCCACTCTGGGCATTATTATCTTTTTATTTTTCACATACACCATTTCCCAGCTTAACCATTTTTAAACGTACAGTTCAGTAGTGTTAGGTATATTCACACTATTGGGCAACCATCTCCAAAGCTCTTTTCATCCTGCAGTGCTGAAACTCTATACCTATTAAATAACTCCCCATTCTCCCTTCTCCCCAGCCTCTGGCAACCACCATTTTCCTTTCTGCCTCTATGACTTTGACGGTTCTAGGTATTCATATAAGTGGACTCATATAGTATTTGTCTTTTGGGGACTGGCTTATTTCACCTAGCAGGATATCTTAAAGATTCATCTATGTTGTAACATAGGTCTGAATTCTCCTATTTATTTATTTAAATTTAAGATTTTATTTATTTATTTGAGAGAGAGAGAGCACAAGCAGGCAGAGGGGCAGTGGGAGAGGGAAAAATAGACTCACTGTTGAGCAGGGAGCCTGATACAGGACTTGATCCCAGGACCCTGGGATCATGACTAGAGCTGAAGGCAGACGTTTAGCCCACTGAGCCACCCAGGCATCCCATAATTACCTTCTTTTTAAAGGCAGTATAATATTCCACTGTATGTTTATATCACATTTTGCTTATCCATTCATCCATCAGTGGACATTTAGAAAGAAAAATGGACCCTTGGGTTGCTTCCATCTTTTGGTTATTGAAAACACTGCTGCAAATAGCTCTTTGAGACCCTCCTTTCAATTCTTTTAGGTGTGTACCCAGAAATGGCACTGCTGAATCATTTGGTAATTCTACTTTTAATTTTTTTTAGGAACCACCATACTGTTCTCCATAGCACTTGCACCATTGTTCATTCTTCTTTTTTTTTTTTTTAAGATTTTATTTATTTGACAGGGGGATAGAGAAAGAGCACAAGTAGGGTGGCAGGCAGAGGGAGAGGGAGAAGCAGGCTCTTTGCTCAGCAGGGAGCCAGATGCAGGGCTCAGTCCCAGGGCGCTGGGATCATGACCTGAGCCGAAGGCAGTTGCTTAACTGACTGAGCCCAGGTACCCTTGGTTTTTATTGATTTTTTAAAAAATATTTTATGTATTTATTTGTCAGAGAGAGAGAGAGAGAGAGAGCAAGCACAAGCAAGGGGAGCAGCAGGCAGAGAGAGAGGCAAGCGGAGGGAGAAGCAGGCTCCCGGATGAGCAAGGAGCCTGATGTGGGGTTCGATCCCACGATCCTGGGATCATGACCTGAGCCAAAACAGAGGTTTAACCCACTGAGCCACCCAGGCACCCCCTACAGTGATTTTTAAAAAAGATTTTATTTATTTGAGAGAGAGAGTGGGAGAGCTTGCAGAAATGGTGGGGAGGGGCAGAGGGAAAGGGAGAAGCAGGCTCCCTCCCAAGGAGCTAGACTTGGGGCTTGATCCTAGACCCTGGGATCATGACCTGAGCCAAAGGTAGACACTTAACCTACTGCCCCCAGGCTGTAGAAACTTGAAACTGACACTAGCCTTTCCTGCAAGCTCCTGCCCTGGGTAACAGCCTCAAAGTCATAGGCAAATGTAAATTCCTGATATGCCTTCCCCAATAGCCCTTGTGATCAACAGTCTCCCCTACCTCCTAGAACCTTACCCTCCTGTAAGCTTTAGAAAAATAAGACTCGGGACGCCTGGGTGGCTCAGTTGGTTGGACGACTGCCTTCGGCTCAGGTCATGATCCCGAGTTACGGGATCGAGTCCCGAATCGGGTTCCCAGCTCCGCGGGGAGTCTGCTTCTCCCTCTGACCTACTCCTAGCTCATGCTCTCTCTCACTGCCTCTCTCTCAAATAAATAAATAAAATCTTAAAAAAAAAAAAAAGACTCTTCTGCGGTTTACTAAAATCCTGCTCTTCTGGTTTGGATTGCTCAATCTGGCTATCAGATGAAGATAACCCCAAAACACTCCACCTACAGACCTGGATAGAGACTCGTGCCTCAGGTCCTGCCTCTCACAGCACTTTGCCTTGATCTCCCCATGAGGTCCTGGAGGCATGCGGGGTAATCCTCCAGGTCCTCTGAGAAATAAACTGCTCTATTTCAATCCCTCTTGTAGTCTGTTTTACTACAACCTACCATCCAGCACCCTGTGCTCCACTTAGAGCCCAATCGACTTTTTAAACAAATATTTGTCTCGGAATCAATTTTTTTTTTAATTTTTAAAGATTTTTATTTATTTATTTGATAGAGAGAGATCACAAGTAGGCAGAGAAGCAGGCTCCCCGCCGAGCAGAGAGCCGGATGCGGGGCTCGATCCCAGGACCCTGAGACCATGACCTGAGCTGAAGGCAGAGGCTTAACCCGCTGAGCCACCCAGGCGTCCTGGAATCATTCCATTTTGATGTGTATTTTTATTATATCCTTACAGATCATTTTTAAAAATTTTTATTTATTTGGGAGAGAGAAACAGATAGTGAGAGCAAGCACAAGCAGGGAAGAGAGGGAGAAGCAGGCTCCCCGCCAAGCAGGGAACCTGACATGGGGCTCGATCCCAGGATTCTGGGATCATGACCTGAGCCGAAGGTAGATGCTCAACTGACGGAGCCACCCAGGAGTCCCACTTACAGATCATTTTAATAGTGTTTGGTGAATTGCTAAGACAACAGGTATGATAGTACTGTGTTAAGCACCTGGGAAAATAGAAACAAGATGTACAATAGCCCTTGGAAATATTTTTGGTTTATGAGCTACAGATTTAAGTTTATTTTTATAATTCATGGTTTAACCATTTTATTTATTAAATATTTTGAAAGATTAAGGTATTTCATAAGTAATGTTACAGTTTAAGGGAGTTGGTATCCAGTACATTGTTTTCTGAACAAAATATTGAGAAATTTTGTCAGTCAGCTTCATCCAAGGGTGAATATTTAGTTTTTTTTCTCCAATTAGGTGACCTTGAGTCCTTGGAAATGAACATTTACAGGACCAAACTACTGACTCTCTCCTGTGCCCCAGAGACTTTGCTTTCTAGACATGATTTCATCACATAGGTAAAGCAACCATTCAACATTAAAGCTGGAGAATGAGGCAGAATCTTAACAGGATAAGATTGGAGGTGCTAAGGGGTTGAAACAAGAGATAATGCACAAAATTTGCCCACATTGATTAGGTCCCGGCTGACTTAATGAAAGCTTGTAAAACTCACAAATTTAAATTGATATGAAATACTAATTAGGACACATTCTTCTGGTGCCCTGATTACCTTACATTTTTCTTTTTTTGCCTTACGTTTTTTCTTTTTTTAAAGATTTATTTATTTTATTTTAAAATTTTATTTTTTTAAAAGATTTTATTTATTTATTTGACAGACGGAGATCACAAGTAGGGAGGGAGGCAGCAGAGAGAGAGGGGGAAGCAGGCTCCCTACTGAGCAGAGAGCCCGATGTGGGGCTCGATCCCAGGACCCTGGGATCATGACCTGAGCTGAAGACAAGTTTAACCCACTGAGCCACCCATGTGCCACCAAGATTTATTTATTTTAGAGAGAGAGAGAGCATTTGCATGAGTCGGGGGAGGAGCAGAGGGAAAGAACCTTTAAGCAGACTCAACTCTGAGCACAGAGCCACGTGGGTCTCCATCTCAGGACACATGAGATCATGAGAGACCAACAGGCAGATGCCCACAGACTGAGCCTCCCAGGCCTCCCACCTTATTTTCTTCTACTGGGAAATTTTATATTGAACTTTACTTTTAGGCTGGGGGAATTTATTACTGAGACATTTGAAAAGAATTTATTGCCTTTTTTGGGGGAAGGATTGTTTAATATGGTTTAGTTTGTGAAAGCACTAGTTTAAGAGAAGTATTATTTTTTCAGCAGGCAAGGTAGAGCAGGCACTTGAGTTCCTCCCCACATCCCATAATGGCTTCAGGAAGTCCCCCAGAGCAAGGCCCTTTAACATGTACACAGCAGGGCAGCTGTAATTTCTCATCAAACACTAGCTCCTGACGTATATATCCAACTGGAACAGAACAGAAAAACGTTCTCCCATCAAAAGCTCTACAGTCCATCTTAGGCTTGTCCAATGTAAACCCGGAAGCTGAAAAGCCCATTAGATGCTTTTGTCCTAGTAATCCTCTGGTGTCTAAGTGTGCCACCTATTGCTATCTTCTGGGTGACTGTGGTCTCCCTTTCTGTTGTTGGATCAGCTGAGAGTTGTTTTTCTGAAGGGGACACCAAGGAATTGCTAGAAAGCAGTATTTCACTTAAAACTGTGTTTGATCTTATTTTATGGCTATTATGTGGCTACATAAAATAGAAAAACAAGAAGAAAAAATAAAAACCTCACTGAAATCTAAGCATTAGAATAAACTGTAGACACTTTCAAATGTAACTCTTCATCCCAGGGGCTCCTATCATTCTCTTCAGAGCCAGCTTTACGTCTTGGTTCCGCAGTGTGTAGATGAGGGGGTTGAGGAAAGGGGTGATGGCTGTGGGAAATAAGGCAGCTGCCCCATCCAGGGGGCTATTGGTTTCAGGCTGCAGGTAGATGAAGGCACAGGGCACATAGTAGATGGTGACCATGGCTACATGGGCTCCGCAGGTTGAAAAGGCCCGGCGCCGCCCATCAGTTGTACGGATTCTCAGGATGGCCTGAGTGATCTGTACATAGGAGAGGAGGATCAGGAAGAAGCAAGTGGCAACCACCACCCCAATGTCCACAAAGGTCACCTGCTTGTTGACTGTTGTGTCAGCACAGGCTAGCCTCAAAACCGCAGGGATGTCACAGAAGAAATAATCTACCTGGTTGGGCCCACAGTAGGGCAGATGGAAGGTTAGGATGGCCTGGATAGCCCCATGGATGGAGCCAGCTACCCAAGCTCCAGCCACGAGGATGGTGCATAACCTCCCATTCATGAGCATGGGGTAGCGCAGGGGCTGACATATTGCCAAGTACCTGTCGTAGGCCATCAAGGTGTAGAGGAAGCACTGGGTGCTACCCAGGAAGTGATAGAAATACAGCTGAGCCACACAGCAACCAAATGGGATGGGTTTAATGCCTAAAGTGAAGTTCATCATGAGGCGAGGGACAATGATGGTAGAGATGCCCATGTCAATGATGGAGAGAACACCCAGAAAAACATACATGGGACGGGCATGGAGCTGAGGGTCCACTGAGACAATGACTAGAATAAGTAGGTTTCCCAGCTGAGTCAGGATGTAGGTTAGCAAAAAGAACACAAACAGGAATGTCCTTAGCCTGAGAGGGTAGGGAATTCCTGTAAGAATGAACTCAGTCAACAAAGTGCTGTTGACTCTTTCCATCCTCTGTAGAGATCTTACCTAGAGAATGGACAAAACAAGAGTTAGCATGGAAGTGAGAGGGAAGTGAGGAAGGACTGGGGAAAGAGATTGTAAAACCAGGGACAATGGCAGAGTTTTTTTCTTTTTTAAAAAGTTTATTTATTTGACAGAAAGAGAGAGAGTTCACAAGTAGGCAGAGAGGCATGTGGGGGTGGGGGTGGGGAAGCAGTCTCCCTGCTGAGCAGAGCCCGATGCGGGGCTTGATCCCAGGACCCTGAGATCATGACCTGAGCTGAAGGCAGAGGCTCAACCCACTGAGCCACGCAGGCACCCCTAGAGTTTTTTTCTTATGTGGAGAGAAGACAAATAAGTATGCTCTATGGCGGGAGTTGGCCTGTTTAGTAAATAAAGTTTTATTGGAACACAGCCATGCTCATTTACTTACATATTGTCTGTAGCTGCTTTGATGCTATGATGGCAGAGTTGAATGTTTGGGTTTGGCCTGCAAAGCCTAAAATATTTACTCTCTGGGACTTTACAGAAAAAAGTTTGCTCCTCGGAGTTTGCACCCGGAACACTTTTGGTAAAGACTAAGGGTTTACTAGAAAGGAGTTGTGTGGAAAATGTTAGATGCTCCACCAGTTCAGAAACCTCCAGAAACCACTGGGTTGTTCTTATCTCTGCCAGGACATAAACTTACACAGAGTAGGGAGTATGCAAAAAGGAAATGACAAAATTCTTGGTTTCCTTTTGTAGTAGAGGGAATGGAATAGAATTTTGCTTAAATGGCTAAGCTGTATGTGACAGGTCTTGATGCTACACAAGTCTACTGTCTAAGTTCTTTGCAATTAAAGAAAGGGGGCGGTGGTGGCTCAGTCAATTGAGCATCTGACTCTTTGTTTCGGCTCAGGTCATGATCTCACGGTCATGAGTTCAAGCCCCATATCAGGCTCTGCCCTCTGTGTGGAGCCTGCTTGAGGTTCGTTCTCTCCCTCCTTCTCCTTCTGTCCTTCCCCTTGCTCATGTGTTCTCTCCCTCTCCCTAAAATAAATATACTTTCAAAAAATAAATAAATAAAGGAAAAGAATGCCCATGAGGCTGTAAGCATATAGGTAAAGTTGTTGTTGGTACTTGGTGCTATGTATTCCAGTATCTTTGTATATAATAATGTAGCCTTGGGACATGGTAAAGGAAGAGAGGAGAAAAGGAAGTAAAGAGGCATGCCTGTAGTGAGACGTCAGAGATGAGAGAAAAAGCAAGGATGATGGAAAGGAGCAGAAATGGCTAGAGTAGGGCTCTCAGTGTGGAGGAGTTATTTTAAGTTTTTGGTCCAACCTCTTTTTTTTTTTTTTTAAAGATTTTATTTATTTATTTGACAGACAGAGATCGCAAGTAGGCAGGGAGGCAGGCAGAGAGAGAGGAGGAAGCAGGCTCCCTGCTGAGCAGAGAGTCCAATGCGGGGCTCAATCCCAGCATCCTGAGATCATGACCTGAGCTGAAGGCAGAGGCTTAACACATTGAGCCACCCAGGCGCCCATTGGTCCAACTTCTTGATTGGCATTTCACCGCCTGCAGACAAAGTTTGATTAATGAGCTTTTAAAACTCCCCTTAGTTTTATGATCCTCTAATATCTAAGCTCATGGCTTGAGGTACAATGTCAAAGACACTGAGATGGATAGATTGATTTTGCTCTGGAATGATTCCTGTCCACTCAGAAGGAAGAGAGTGAGATTAACAGAGAAGTCAAGAGCTCTCTGATCAATGACTCCTTCCAGTTTCACTCCTGTGCTCCGGCTCAAATGAATGTGAAGAGTAGGGATGTGGGAACCTTGAGTAAGATATCATGGATAGATGGTCCTGCTGCTGTCTGGAAACCCTAAATGTGAATATTGTCATGGAACTGGGTCATCAGCTTGCCTCTTGGTTCTGAGAATGTTTCACAGCTCCAATGGGTTTTCATTTCCTTATTGAGGTTGTGAGGATGGGGAATGAAACTCTGGACCCAATTCTGGAAAATTTACCAATAATGGGCAGTTCTACTCAATCCTTAAACGCCTAACTTTAAAACTGCTGTATCCATGCCCTGTCAAAGCTTAGCTCTTTTATTTAACTATCTCTTATAGCACTTTAAGAAGGCAGCAGTAAATCCTTTCACCTACGTTGTGGTTCCCCACCCCCCAAGTGAATGGAATAGCAGTTTTGATTAAAAAAAAATTTTTAGTTGCAGGAAATCAGTGATGGTTGACCTTCAGAAAGTTGACCACAGAGCTCTTCTGGATGCCAGGGCTACAGACACAGACGTCTTCACCTCCCAGCTTCAGAAACTAGCAGGTTTAAGCTGCCATACAAGTTTCTTGAGACATTTGTGACTCCTCAATAGCACTCCTGGCCTGAATGAGCTTAGGTGGTTTCTCTGGTGGTTCTCATGGGATGCTATAGTTTTCTGGGGTCACAGAGGTCTGATGTTAAACTCTGCTGATTTAGAAGCCTGATTTGATCAGGTCTCTCTAGAGGAATCAGGCTCTGGGAAACCAATTCACATTATTCAATACCTGAGAGAATGACATGTAAACCAAACAACCAATTTGTTAATTTACAGTGGGAGATCTCATTCCCATGACTGAAATAGTGTGTTTACTACCCAGGGCAATCACTTACTAATATTAAAGTCTCTGGAAATCAAATTAGGAATCAGATGCATATTTCTAAATTTTGAATCAGAGCAAAGGAAATGTGATGGGACACACTTGATTTAGGCTGTGATATGTATCAATGAATTATGCCTGATAAGTTACACAGCACATTCACCTAGGGGGATTCTTTTTTTCTTTTTTTTAGAACTCTTTTTTTTTTTTTTTAAAGATTTTATTTATTTATTTGACAGACAGAGATCACAAATAGGCAGAGAGTCAGGCAGAGAGAAAGGAGGAAGCAGGCTCCCCGCTGAGCAGAGAGCCCAATGCCGGAGTTCGATCCCAGGACCCTGGAATCATGACCTGAGCTGAAGGCAGAGGCTTTAACCCACTGAACCACCCAGGAGCCCCCATCTAGGGGGATTCTTTAATCTTTTCTTCAGATACAATATTTTTTTTTCTTCTGGGAAGTAGTGGGGTTATATTGACAAAGTTTTACTCTTTTTCTTCCCGAGTTTAATTTCCCTAATCATTTTTCCTTACTTGTTTTCCCTACTGTTTCCCTGTTTGTAATAGGGAATGTCCTCTGAATCAGTCTCTAGGAACTATTATTTCTTTGGGGGAAATTTGTTGTAGATAGGGAATTCCAGTCCACATGGAGTGTGCCGATTCTTATTGCATTCATTTAGAGAGAATAGTATTTCCTAATCTTGCCCTTAGATTTTAGATCCATCTTTTTCATTCCTCCATTTTTTTTTTAAAGTAAGCTCTACATCCAATGTGGGGCTTAAACTCCTGACCCTGAGATCAAGAATTGCATGCCCTACTGACTGAGCAAGCCAGGTGCCTTGATCCATCTTAATGGGAGCAATGAGGGATGGGATATAGTTTTATTTGTACTACTGTCCTTATTAGGTGTGATCTCATTCCAGCTGCAGTTAAGTTTTCCTCCATTTTTTAAATCAGTTTTTTCCACATTTAATAAGTTTTTCCTCATTTAGCTATAAAGGTTAATAGGATGACTTCCTTTTTGCCTCTGATGTGTTATGACCATCTTCCTTGTGGTACTGCCATTATCCTAGGTCTCCAAGTGTGAAGCTTGGTATTCACTGGATGAAATTCTACTTACTGGAAGTCATTAATAACCCAGATGTAGCTCTGACATGCATTAAATCCTCTTAATAAAAAAAGTGCAGAGAAAAGGAAGAATGTGGCACAAAGAGAAAGGAACAGGACACTGATGAAAACTTCATGGACTAGGGTGATAGGAACTCACAGAACGATGACTTGTTCCATTTGTGTATATTCTCATGATCCTTAGAAGAGTTAAATGACAGAGGAGTCCCACAGCTATATAGTGCTAAAGTAAGGACCCCAGGTCCTTTGGTTTTATGGTTTCCAGTTCAGTAGTATTTACATTTTACTTAACAAATAAGCCAAAATGATTGAGTAAATCATGTTATTCCAGGATGCTAAATCATTAGATGTTTTCAGAACTATTGGCATTATTAATCCCCAGTGTCCTGAGGCCATAGCTTTGTCTGTGATCTCAATAACAATTTTAAGAGTTTGATGGTTCATTCTATCAAAGATTCTAAACTGGTGTTGCTGCTCCACTTTTAAACCTAGATGTAAAATTAAGTGCAAGTTCTAAAATCAAACAAGAGTCAATATTTGTTACTATGAATCTGTGAAGTAGACCATCTCCTTTCCTTGTCAGGCATTCTAGCACACTGAGCCTTTCTTTGGGAAGTAGACCATTGCCTGGGGGCATAGAAGTATTTTTATTTTACAGAGATTCAGAGTGTGAAGGTGTTTATGCAGTATGTTTTTGAATTGTGATAGGATAGTAAATATAAAAAGTCTACTAGTATAAGCATGTTTAAAAAAGATGTGGGGATCATTAGTGGATCACAAAAGGATTATTTATACCTATAAAGTTGATCGTTAAAAATTTGTTAGTGACTGAATTGAGCAGGAGGAGATCAGGCACTTTTCTAATGAGGCAAAGGGGACATTGACACTTTGACCCCATTTTGGCAGATGACTTTTGCTTGATTCTGGTCCCAAATACATAACTCCAGTCACCTATCTCTCAAATAGCCATGAAGTAAATGTAAACATACAAACAAAAAGAGGTTTTTTGTTTTTGTTTTTTTTGATACTATTGACTCAGTAGTCTCTCTTTTAATTTATAAAAAGCATCTCAGGGGCACCTGGGTGGCTCAGTTGGTTAAATGTCTGACTTCAGCTCAGGTTATAATCTCAGGGTCCTGGGATTGAGCCCTGTGTTGGGCTCCCTGTTCAGCACAGGGAGTCTGTTTCTGCCCTCTGCCTGTGGCACTGCCCCCCACTCAAGTTCTCTCCTTCTCAAATAAATAAATAAAATCTTTTTTAAAAAAAGATTTTATTTATTTATTTGAAAGAGAGAGAGAGAGAGCAAGCATAGGCAGAGGCAGAGGGAGAAGCAGGCTCCCCGCCGGGCAAGGAGCCCGATGTGGGACTTGATCCCAGGACTCTGGGATCATGACCCCACTCAACCAACTGAGCCACCCAAGCATCCCTAAAATCTTTTTTTTTTTTTAAAGCACCTCAAATACTTAGAAAACTTAGATGATCTATTGCCATTTTCTGAATTTTCTAATAAAACATGTAAATTGGAAAATGATGTAGAGGAATAATATTAGAATAAATATATACATATGCAATGAGATGAGAAAAATTTGAATTACTAAGTCTGAGAAATGAGATAAAACATTTCTATTAACATGTAAAACCCTTGTTAGAGCAATGAATTTGACATGTCTAACATATTCACTAACATAGAAAGGAGATTACAATTTTACTCCTATCCATCCTGTCTTACAGGTAGGGGAAGGGAGCCAATAAGGAACAAATAGCAAGGAGCAGATATGAAACCACCACAGAATTCTAGATACTCTTACCTTTTCTGGTTGGTATGCAATCTAGGCAGTGAATGAACCTCTGAAGAAAGGTAGCTTTGGATAAATATGTAACCAATAAAAGTCTTGTGGAAATAAGGTTATCTTGATATAAAGTAGCTAAATGGGAGCTTCATAGTCTTAACAGAGTAGTAAAGAAAATTTCCGTAAGAGCAGGAAAAAAAAATCTATTGAATAGACAAGGAAAAACATTGAGAGCTGAAGTGACCGAGAGGGAAGAAACCCTTTGCACAGTGTATGGACCCAACATTTATCTATATCTGGAACTTACTCTGTCTTCATCAATATTTGGGAGTATCTTGCTCTTATCTTCCTCTCTTTTCAGTTCTTCTTCACATCAGTGATCAAATCCTGTGGGTGACGATTGATTCTGGAAAATGGGACAGGACAATGGCAAGTGTTACTCGGGGGAGAGAGAATCCCCTTTATCTGCAGGTATCAGTATCCACAGAAAACCCTCTTTCAGTCTGAGAGAAGGGATATAAGTCTGTTCCTAGAGAGATTTCAATGGTTTTGGATCCCACAGGGTCAGCAGTAGTTGTTGTGAAGAGCTCATGGCAGGAGACGTAATTAGTCAGTTCTAGCTGGGTCAAAATTGAGGACCAAATTACTGAAAGTTGATTTATTTGCTTGTTTATTTGTAAACATCCTCCTCCAATTGCCTTATGCTGGGGGAAGAGTTGTGACCCCTGGTGAAGGTAACTGCTAAAGTTGGTCTCTCTTGTGTTCTGTTACTTCTTTTATTTTCCCCAGAGTCGATTAGGGTATGTGAGACCTGTAGCTGGGGGAATATTGTAATAGGACTCCTGTGAGGAGACAAGACCAAAATCTTGGTTTGTTTTCTGGGATACTTAATTTTTAGCTTTTTCCGATTTTGTAACATCAGCTGGGACAAAATCTGTGGGGCTCATAATGCTTGTGGATGATTTCATATCTGTGATTTCTTTTCTCTTCCAAAAAAGAAATTAGAAAAAAACAAAACAAAACAAAGCAAAAACCCCAAAAAACTAGTGTGGTTGTTGCTAGTCAAGGATGTCTTTTTTTTTTTTTAAAGTATATATTGTATTCTTAAGAAACAGATATATATTTTTTTAAATTTTATTTTATTTATTTGACAGACAGAGATCACAGGTAGGCAGAGAGGCAAGGCAGAGAGATGAAGGGAAGCAAGCTCCCTGCTGAGCAGAGAGCCTGATGTGGGGCTCGATCCCAGGACCCTGGGATCAGACCTGAGCAGAAGGCAGAGGCTTTAACCCACTGAGCCACCCAGCACCCCTCAAGGATGTCTTCTTATTGGCACATTCATGTGTTCTAAAACTTATCTTGTTTTGGAACAATAAAAGATAAGGAAATAGAGGACTTAAACAATAAACCAATTAGACCTAATAGACTATACAGAATATTCTACCCCAAAACAGAATACACATTCTTCTCAAGTGCACATGGGACAGTTTTCAGGATAGACATATATTAGGCCACAGATTAAGTCTCAATGTATTTGAAAAAGATAGATACTGCACAAAATGTTTTCTGATCACAATGAGAAGTTTGTAAAAGGAAAACTGGAAACTAGAAAATTCACAAAATTGTTGAAATTAAACAACACACATTTTTCTTTAAGCAAACTCTATTCCCAATGTGGGGTTTGAACTTATGACTCTGAGATCAAGAGTCACATGCTCTACCAACTGACCAAGCCAGGTACCCCCAAAAAATACACTTAAAAAAAAAAAAAAAGAAGATTTTATTTATTTGTTTATTTATTTATTTATTTTAGAGAGAAAAAGAGAGAGAGCCTGGGAGGGACAGAGGGAGAGGAAGAGAACCGCAAGCAGACTTCCTGCTGAGCATGGAGCATGAGCTGGGAGATCATAACCTGATCCAAAAATCAAGATTTGGACACTTAACTGACTGAGCCACCCAGGTGCCCCCAAACAATAGTTTTTTGTTTTTTGTTTTTTTTAGATTTTATTCATTTATTTGACAAAGAGAGACAGTGAGAGAGGGAACACCAGCAGGGGGAGAGGGAGAAGCAGGCTCCCTGCAGAGCAGGGAGCACAACACAGGGCTCAATCCCAGGATCCTGGGATCATGAGCTGAGCTGAAGGCAGATACCTAATGAATGAGCCACTCAGGGGCCCCCCAAACAAAACACTTAAAAAAAAAAGATTTTATTTATTTGACAGAGCGAGATCACAAGTAGGCGGGGAAGCAGGGAGAGAGAGAGGAAGAAGCAGGCTTCCCACTGAGCAGAGAGCACGATACGATATGGGGCTCCATCCCAGGACCCTGGGATCATGACCTGAGCCGAAGGCAGAGGCTTTAACCCACTGAGCCACCCAGGCACCCCTACACAATACACTTTTAAACAACCAATGGACCAAAGAAGAAATCACAAAGGAAATTAGAAAATAAAGATGAATGAAAACAATATGACATACTCAAACTTATGGGACACAGTGAATGTAGTGCTAAGGGGAAACTTAGAACTATAAATGTCTACATTAAAAACCAAGAAATACGGTGCCTGGGTGGCTTAGTCATTAAGCATCTGCGTTCCGCTCAGGTCATGATCCCAGGGTCTTGGGATCGAGCCCCACATTGGGCTCACTGCTCCGAGGGAAGCCTGCCTCTTCCTCTGCCGCTCCCCCTGCTTGTGTTCCCTCTCTCGCTGTGTCTCTGTCAAACAAATAAATACAATATTAAAAACAAAAACCAAATCAAACAACAAAAACCCCCAATAAATATCTTATGGTGTCTAGCTGGCACAGTTGATAGACCATGTGACTCTGGATCTCAGGGTTGTAAGTTGGAGCCTCACATTGGGTGCAGAGATTACTTAAAAAAGAAACACACACACACACACACACATCGCAAATCAAATCAAACCAAAAATGAGAAAAATCTCAACTAACAATTTACTGGGACATCTAGCTGGCTCAATTGGTAGAGCATGCAACTCTTTTTTTTTTTTAAGATTTTATTTTTATTTATTTGTCAGAGAGAGAGAGAACACAAGCAGAGGGAACAGCTGGTAGAGAGAGAAGCAGGCTCTCCACTGAGCAAGGAGCCAGATGTGGTATTCGATCCCAGGACCCTGGGATCATGACCTGAGCCAAAAGCAGACATTTAACCAGCTGAGCCACCCAGGCCTCCCAAGCACGAAACTCTTGATCTTGTGAACTCATGAGTTCAAGGTCCATGTTTGGTTTAGAGAGCACTTAAAGAAAACTTTAAAAAATTATTAAAAAATTATAAAAACAAGTTACCTTTAAAACTAAAGGATCTAGAAAAAGAAAAACTAAATACAAAGTTAGCAGAAGGGAATAATAAAAAATTAGAACACAAATACATGAAATAGAGAATAGAAAAACAATAGAGAATGTCAATGAAAAGAAAAGGATCAAAGAAATTGACAAAGCTTTACATAGATGCACTAAGAAACAAAGATGGAACACTTAAAACACTAAAAATCAGTGAAGAAAGTGGGGATATTACTATCACTTTTATAGAAATGAAAAGGATAAGGGAGTACTATGAACAATTGTATATAAAAAAATTGGATAACCTAGATAAAATGAACAAATTCCTAGCAATATGAAACCTCCCAAAACTAAATTGTGAAGAAACAGAGTCTGAAAAGACCTATAACTAGTAAAAAAATAAGTAATAAAAAATCTCCCAACAAAGAAAAGCCCTGGTCCTGATGCTTCACTGGCAAATTCTACCAAACAGTTAAAAAGTACTATTAATACCAATGCTTTTCAAACTTTTCCAAAAATTGAAGAGGAGTGAACACTAACTCATTCTATGAGGCCAGCATTACCTTGGTATCAAAGCCATAAAAAAGACTACAAGAAAACTACAAACCAATGTCCTTTTTGAACATTGATGCAAAAATCCTCAATAAAATATTAGCAGCAGAATTCAGCAGCATATTAATAGGATTGTACATCAAGACCAAATATAATTTATTCTTGGAATGTGAGAATGGTTTGACATGAAAATCAATGTATGTTACATCAAGAAAATGAAGGGGAAAAAACATATGATCTCTCAATAGATGCAGAAAAAGCATTTGACAAAATTCGGTACTTTTTCTTGATTAAAAACACTTAAACTGGGAATAGAAAAATAACCACCTCATCATAATAAAAGCCATATATGAAAAACCTATAGCAAACATCGTATTCAATGGTGAGAAGCTGAAAACATATCCTCCAGGATCAGGAACAAGGCAAGGACCAGGAACAAGGCTTGTTTTCACCACTTTTATTCGACAAAGTACTTGAAGTTCTAGCCAGGGCAATTAGTAAAATAAATAAATAAATAAATGGCATCAAAATTGGAAAGGAAGAAGTAAAATGATCTGTTTGCTGATATGATTTTTAATATTTAAAACCCTTAATATTATTAAGGGTTTGTCACACACAAACACAAATGGTTAGAAATACTAAAAATGAATTCAGCAAAGTAGCAGGATACAGAGTCAACACATAAAGATCAGTTGTATTTCTATACATATGCACAATCTGAAAAGAAAATTACAAAAATGATGAACTCTGTTACGCTGAAAAGAAATTAAAAAAAAAAAAACAACAAAAAAAGAAAATTACAAAAATGATTCCATTTAAAGTAACATCAAAAAGAATACATATTGGGGCCCCTGGGTGGCTCAGTCGTTAAGCGTCTGCCTTCTGCTCAGGTCATGATCAGGGGTGCTGGGATTGAGCCCTGCATGGGCCTTCCTGCTCAGCGGGAAGCCTGCTTCTCCCTCTTCGGCTTTCCCTGCTTGTGTTCCCTCTCTCCCAGTCTCTCTCTGCCAAGTAAATAAATAAAATATTAAAAAAATACATATTTAGGAATTAAAACTTAGCCAAGGAGGTGAGAGCTTTGTACAATGAAAACTGCAAAACATTGTCTAAAAAATTGAAGAATTTTAAGGAAATTTAATTAAATTTAAATTCAATTTCACAAATAGATGGAAACACACACGATGTCCATAGATTGACAGACTTAGTATCATTAAAATGTCAATACTTTAAAAAAGTCAATACTGCTCAAAGTGACCTACAGACTCAATGTAATCCCTCTCAAAATCCCAAACGACAGTTTTTTTGGCAGAACTAGAAAAACTCATCTTAAAATTCATATGGAATCTCCAGGATCCCTGAAGAGTCAAAGCAATCTTGAAAAATGTTAGAATGTGGAGGACGGTCGATAAAATATCCTCCAGCTGAGAAGTCACTTTAAGACTGAAAAATGAAGTAAGTCACTTCATTCCATTTACATAGAATTTTATTCAGGGTAACTTACTGACAGGACATGGAGGGGAGGGAATCCACAGGGCTGGACGATCCAGGTAGTACATGGTCATTCTTCACCCTCATCTTCCACTGCTATTCTCTACCCAAGCCAGAACTTAATCCCATTTTTATAGAGAGGGGCATGGTGGTGAGGTCACAGGGTAGTTATCCAAAGTGGAACCATCTGTGTGCTAGAGGATCTCTACTACTTATCTAAAGTGGGGTCTTCTGTGCATCAGTTGTCTCCACTAATTACCTAAAGTGGAGCCTTCTGTGTGCCACTTTAGGAATGCTCAGAGCAAGCCTTCTTGTATTCTGGTGAGGGCATACATTAACCTCCATGGAGCTTGAAATCTGTAGCCGGGAGAGAGGTCATTGAGCAAGCATGAAAAATATAGAATCACTGTTGTCAGCATTCCTACAAAAAAGAATGAAACTGGAAGATTCACATATTCTGATTTTAAAACTTACAACAATGCTATAGTAATCAGAAGTTTGTTTTTGGCATAGAGACACACAGACCAATGAAATAGAATAAGGATCCCAGAAATAAACGCTTGAAGATGTAGTCACATGGTTTAAAAAAAATTATTTATTTATTTGACAGAGAGAGACACAGTGAGAGAGGGAACACAAGCAGGGGGAGTGGGAGAGGGAGA
Source organism: Mellivora capensis (assembly GCA_004024625.1). NCBI lineage: Eukaryota > Metazoa > Chordata > Mammalia > Carnivora > Mustelidae > Mellivora > Mellivora capensis. The sequence goes on from PISX010000400.1 coordinate 291,511, forward strand.
AGCAGGCTTCCCGCCAAGCAGGGAGCCCGACGTGGGGCTCGATCCCAGGATCCTGGGATCATGATCTGAGCTGAAGGCAGATGCCTAACAACTGAGCCACCCAGGCACCCCTAGTCTCATCGTTTTTTGACAAGGGTACTGAGACCATTCACTGGGGGAAAGGACAGTTTTTTCAACAAGTGGTGCTGGGAAAACTGGATAGCGACACATAAAAAAATGAAGTTGTATCCTTACCTAACACCATATGCATAAATTAATTCATCAAAGATCTAACTGTAGTGACCTAAACCAATACAAGTCTTAGGAGAAAACTTAGGACAAAAACTTCACAATATTGGCTTTGGCAATGATTTTTTGGTTATGACCTCAAAGGCACAGGTAGCAAAAGAAACATAGACAAGTCCTGTCTTCCCAGCTTCTTTCAAGTATTTTCTTGTTCCTCCAATAAGACGAGAACAGGTCACAGTGGGTAAGTCGAGGTCAATTCATATCACACTGGCCTGGTCAGAGGGATGTTGTGTGAGTAACTGTCCCACTGAATGACTGACCAGGTGGCTTCCAGATCTTTGACTATTTGACATTATGATAACTGGCCCAA